>PPHD01002717.1:8159-34563 GCA_002909625.1 Bambusicola thoracicus
CCCCCCCACAAAACAACCTGTGGTTCACTGCATGTCTCCTGTAATCTGTATAACTGTATTGCTTTATCTGCCCCAGGGCTGATTCAACTGCTTTTAGTCAGAGTACTGAGAAAACCAATTTCACATCATGAACCAGCATGAAAAAAATTGCAAACTAAAATATACTAAATCTGTAAGTATTAGTAATGGTTAAATAATTACATGTGAGACTAAAGTTTATTTTCTGGCACTTGATTTCTTTTTTTGCGTATTTGAAGAAAAACAGATAATTCGATTTTGATGAAGACTGATCAGTTATGTTATTAATAATTCTGCTGGGTATTTTCTGGCACGCAGGCAATAAGTTAAGCAGAGTTTCAAAGATGAGTTCAATTAACATCTTTATCAGCTAAACAATTATTCCTATGAGCTATCAACTTCTCTATCAGTTCAAGTTTTCATTAATTGCTTAAATTTGTTGGTTAAAATTAGCCATAACTTTGAGCAAGTCTTGTCAGACAGTTGCTGCATAGAAAGAGAGGTTTTTATAAAGGCATACAAAGAAACTTCGTCTCAGTACTTGAAAGCCAAATTATACGTAAATATTTCCTGAGTACATTTAGAATTTTATTAACTGATTTCTTTGAAAAAGAACTGTCAAGTGTTGAATGAAAGGAATTATCTTTTATTGTCCCTGTCACCAGATGGTAGTGTAATGGCATAAGACCTGGCTACATTTGAGTTTGGCTGTTTGACAGCATATCAGGAATAATAATCTAATGGAATAATATTTGTAAGTTTGTACATATATTTTGACAACTGCAGCCTCCAGGATACATTTCTGCCACATGAAATTGTTTCAGATTTCATTTACTACATGGGTAGGCTGTAACTCGTTCTCTGCAAAGAATATCCTAAAGCTAAGATCTATCGGTATGGATATCTCACCTTTCTCTTTGCGAATTAAACAAGGGTGAACAATGAAAATAAATTATCTGAGAGAAGGAAGGATCCTTTATAATAGTAACCCGTTTTCTCTTTGTGTCTGCTTCATTTCCTCCCCTCCACCCACTCATTATTTTGCCTTAGAATGTTATTAACATATCTTTAAGAGATAATACATCTATTTAAGTAACTGGATTTCACATCCTTGGCCCTGAAAGTTAGCTTTCAAAGAAAATTTACCTTATATGCTGGGGAAAAAAACTCACTATCCTCTGGCTCTATATCGCTGATGTCGTTACAACTCTGCTGTTAAAAGGTGTGATAGTATCTGGTTCAACAGAAGAGGTGGGTAAAGGAAAATGATGAGCTTGATCTTGAATGGTTCAGTGCAGTCTAATTAAAAACAATTTAACGTCACAGATGATCTGACCCATAATAGATAGTGAAGCCATGCCTTCAACTTTTCTTTGGAAAGAGAGATTGGCAGTGGAAATTGAATTTGAGGGCTTCTGACAAATATTGACGTCTTCTAATGATAACTGTTGCAGAGATTCTTTGAAAGCATGTAAATAAGGATCTGAACGCACAGTGCTTTCAGGAGTTGATAAAGCAGCTTGTGTTGAGTAACTGTAAGCAAATGAGGCTCTTCAATAGCAGTTATGCGTTTTGAATGGTAAGCGGTGCAGAGAAGAGTAAAATGGTTAGCATTGATCTTTTTAGGTTACCTTTACTGAAACTTATTCCCGGTGGAAAAACAATTTCCTGTGACTTACGTTAATTATGACATTTTTATGCTGACCTTTGTAGCTATAATAGTGCTGTTTTGAACTTAGGATGGAATTCTTATGTATGGACTGTGTGTGAGAATTAAAAATTTCAAGTGAAGAAAGACAAAGTTTTAGAGACCAATTGGTTAAGGCTGGTATATTCAACACCGTTCTAGAGAATATATAAGTAAAATAAAATAGTAAATATAAATTACAATTAAATTGTTTTACTCATCATAGATCCTGTCGGTTCTTTGATAAATACAAGCACTTGTCAAGTACAGCTTACGGTTTTGCTGTTTCTCAAGACAGTTTGGTGGTTAGTACTTATTTCTGAGTAAGCTTCTTGTGCCAGAATGTAAGGTTACTGATATCACTCTCCTAAAGTACCATTTTTCTGTTCCTGGTATATGGGACAAACTGTTTAAACTGTTCATCAAATTTACTGTTAGCTTTTCAGCATGCGGCAGTGCTGCTGTTGAAGACTTCTTGATGTGTTCACTTCTTACACTGCTGTCAAGATACAAGTACTGTGTGCAAGGCATCTGTCTCCCCTTAGAAGCAAAGGTTTCGGATGACTTTTAAAATGATAGGATTCTGGGATAAAAAGATATATCTAGTCAAATGTTGTAATACAAACAGCATACCTAGAAGTATTAAGTAATTTATTGTTTGGCTTGGCTTATACTACACAGTTAATTCATCTGTACGTTCTTCAAAAAGTGTTGGTTTTGAGTATGTCTGTGCCTAGGTATAACTTTGGCAGTATTTGAATGAGTAATATATCCCTAGGTAGTACTTGAATACTACAGTTGACCTGGATCTTCATATTTTCTGTCTGGATAAGCAAGATTCCACTAGTTACTGCTGCTTTGTTGTCTATGGTTATTCAGCTAGAATTCAAGTGTCACAGGTTGGACAGTATTGGAAAACCTCATTGGGTTCAGGGCTTCTGTAACTGTAGCAAGTGGTATTTGATCCCAGTTGCATAGAAGCTTTTGTTAAAGTATCTCATGCACATTTATTTTTAGCACTATTGACGATACATTATTTTAATATTTTCAATTGTTTTTTGGCTTTTCTGTGATAAATGCTTTTCTGAAAGCTCTCTTTATGTCTTTGCAGGGACAGTTCTTCATCACAAGATGATTGTATTTTTGTTGTATGGGCATTAATGAGTACAAAAGCAACAGAAATATATAAGATCTGTTCTTGTTGAACATTGAGTTGTAGTTCAGTTGAAAACAACTGGACAACCACTGTGATAAAGAAGAGGGAAAATGTCTTAGAAGTGCTTCTGTGCGTGTTCCTCTCACCAATTATATGCAGAGGGATAGGTGACCCCACATTGCTTTCCCATCAGCATTTAAGTTCCAAAACCTAGTTAGTGATACAATCACTAAATCCTTCTGTCCTCTCTGTTTCTTTGTAAGTAGGGTTAAAAGTGTATTCTGTCAGAGTGATGTTTACTCTGTATTTAAGTTAAAAGAATAAACAAACAGAAAATAATTTACTACTTAAAACAAGTAGGAAAACAGCCATGCTTGGTGTTAAAACTTGAATGTTTCTAATAGACTAGGAACTTGGTACTTAAATTTAGCATTTTAACATCTATGCAGCTTATAAATCTTTTTTTTTAGTGCAATATATTTTCTGCAGACCACTAGAGTTAGTCTTTGCCTGATATTACCTTGTAAATTATTGAGGCAGTTTCATACAATGCATCACCTTTATTCATTATTAAGAAGGCAAGCCACAGAACTCCCATATTTTCACTTGGGTGCTATTAATAACAAGAAGAGTGCTAACCAGGGCAGGACAAGAATAAGGATTACACAGAGAGAAAACATTTCAAGTAAATTTTCTTCTGCACTGGGGAGAAGATGACAAACATTTAAGTCTACCTAACATAAAATGCAGGAATAAATTAAGTAAAGCTTGTTGAAGCTTTACTTGATCTGTTATTTAGCTAGCATTTCACAAATACATAGCCTTCCATTATCATTTATTACTCGAGCAGATACTGTAAGGTTTTTTTAAGAGATAAGATGGAAAAATCCTTTATTTGAAATACTCAGATTTTCACATTCATTAGATTTCATGCAATGTTTGCAGAACATAAGTATATGAATTAATTAATAACTAATGTTATATGCTGAGGTAGATGACGTGGATATATGGAAGATGGAGGTCAAGTGGTAATGTATAGCAAGGGCTTGATGGACGTAATATGAAATTTTCTATCCTAATGCTAGGGATAAATCTGGATAAAGAGGGAATGTCCTTTTAAATTGTTGAGTCTCTCGTGGAACGTGTAAAGCTTCCCACAGATTTTGTAGAACGCTTCTGGCACCCTGTTTTTTGACCCTGAGCTCTAGTTCTGTATTGCAAAATGAACTTTCTAAGCTCTGTGTTCCCACTGCCGTGTTAGATGCTTTATATGCTTCTGACAAATAATGCTTTCTTTTACATTCCTCATTCTCCAGGCATGCCTCTAGCACTTTGCTTCATTCTTGTAACACCTTGTAACTTAATGCAGGAAAAATCACTATAAGACATATATTCCATTCATTATTACATCTTAACTTTGTTTAATAAATCCTTGTGCATTTAAAAATATTAAAACATAAAATCAACCATCAATACACTGGTGTCCAATTTAGCTTCCTAAGTGTAGCTAATGCATTTTGAAAAATGTCTCTCTCTGAAATCACTTTGGAGACATGGTTTTATCAACTATTTTTTTAAACCATTATGTACCCTATAAGCCTTAGATTTCAGCAAAAGTGAACTCACTGAACCTAGCGAGTCTGTCAGAGTTCTGCACCAACATCAGAAGAAAGCATATCTGTAAGGGCTTTATTAAGAAATTCTTTTCTGCTTTTCAACCTGTCCATATGCAGTCTTTTTTGCTTATTTAATTGAAAATATACTTTTTAAGAATTCAAATTGTGAATTTGCTTTAAGAACTGTTTTAGTTGTTTTAATATAGCACTCCATGCTTGAATGAAATGAGAACATAAATTTGGCACAAGAAAAATGAGATTTCTTACTTAGTGGAAGCTCAGCCTGAGTTGTCCAGTCCCAAATAAGCATTTTTGTGATTGCTTAGGTAATGTGTTGACTTCAGGATGATTTTCTGCCTGTCACAGAGGAATTTTTGATTTGTGACTTCAATAAAATTTATTTTAACAGGCAATTTTTCATGAAATTTTTGACGTTCATCTGAATGTCTGCTCTCTTCAATTTTTTTATTCTTTATGAAATACTTAGGTACTTCATATGTTTAGTAATTGCACCCCTCTTTTTTACCACTTGATATGAAGAACTCTGAGTTGCTCTTCAGTTGAAGTACTAACTCTTTAAGTCTATTGAAGTAATCAAACAGACGAGACAGACTTTTCCAGGATGACACGTTCTGCTTATGTCGCAAGGACAGATCAGTTTTGCAATACACGAAGCACCACTTCATGCACCATATAGTGCCATGCTTTATTTTGCATCTCTGCCTACAAAAACAGGACAGGAAAAAACAAATTTTCTTTTACATTTAACCTGTGTGTCTTACAGCATGAGAAGGCAGATTTGATAGTCTATGAATTAATTCAAATATTCTGAGACATGTTGAATGTAGAATTACTTTCATGACTGAGATTCATTTTCCTTGTTTTTCTATTCTTCTTAGCTTGTCAGATTTCACAAAAGAAGGAAACGTTTGTATGTCATGTCTTTTCAGGACAAAAAGTGAAGAGAGAAAATGTGGAACTGCTCTTTTTTTGTTGTTGTTTTTTTTTAACTTTTTGGTAATTCTTCTGAGACTAACACTTCAATTCCTTCCATGTTTATGTTGAAATACCTTAAGGCTTTTTATGCTCGGTGTTTCCGATTTATGTATTTTAATTAACTTACCAGATTTGATGTACCGTACCTCAGCTGGATCTGAATTTACAACATCCTGAATTGAGATAAGATTCTCCAGCACCGGAACCTAAGATTTGTTGTTGAAGTGGTTAGGCAAGTGCATAGACTTAAAAACACAGATGAATCTATTTGCAGCTTGTTAGATGAACTTAATTTTATTGACATCACCAAAGATTGGTTGAAATGGTGAAACCTTACGTCAGGTATGTTGGAGTGACTGTACAGGTATACGTGGCATAGTGGAAAAACACTCATTTGTCAGCATACTCAAAATGTCATGAATCTGAAAATAAATAAAGACAAAGTAGTACAAATAAAACTCTATGTATTATCAAATAATCATTTTTAACATTTCTGCTGGATCTGCTGTGGGGTGTCATGAATGATCAGCACAACAGAACACAAGTTATTTTTGAGGCTCAGGTGGGAAGAATGGTGCTCAGTGCTAACAATAAAGCCTAGAACAGTAAAGGGAAAATCTGAAATATCATTGTTGCTTTGTCCTTATTTGACAAAAGACTGAACTACTTTTGGAAATATGGTTGGTAATCATAGTCAGAGGAAGTGACTACTGAGTGACTACTTCGGCATTAACTTATGTAAGGAATAACTGTAAACACATAGTATACACAATAATAAAGGACAAATAGTCTCTTTATAAGTAAAGAACTTTATAAGTAGAGAAAAGAGCTGGTACTTGAAGTAAGAAAGAATAGTAAACAGTGTTCTCAGAATGTACATAAATTAAGTGGACTTACTTTGAGCACAATCAATAGAGTCAAGTATTGCTGAACTTTTCCACTTTATCTCATCCTCTGAGATACACCATGTTCAAAAGCCAACTTTCTCTCAGTTGGTCTTATCAAAAGAATAAATTCACTGTCTTTTTTTCATGAACTTTACAACTGTCTGCCTGAGTGTGAAAGCCTTTGCTGTGCTGAAGAAAATTGTGAAATGGAATAGCAGTTTCAGGGCATACAATGACTAATAATTTGCTTTGGCAAAAAACAAACAAGCAAACAAAAACATCGCCACTCCACTACTGGTTTAAGAAATTAACCTTCCTAGGTTATTTCAAAAGCATTTTAAATATTTCCTAGCTGGGCAGGCAGTTTTTTCTCTGAAGGGCATCTGCCTGCTGGCCACATGTTGCTAGCCAAGCTGCTTTGACGTTCAGTGCTTCAAAGCAGTGCTCCATGGTTCGACTGGGGGTGACTATTTACTGTAGGAAAACAATCAGCTGAAACACCACTGTTGAAACTACAGGAATTATTCTGGTAAGTTAGCTCTGTGGGTACTTCACTTCCATTTTTCCCTTATTTCTGGCTCAGTAATACGTTCTGCCAGCAGGAGGGAGTAGGTGGATGCTCCTGGGAGGTGATGCAAGGTTTGCAGGTCTGTTTTCCATGAAGCATCTCATTTACAATATTGGCAGAATCTGATTGAAGATACTGTATATGAGTTAAGATTCAGAGATGAGGTTTTGGTAGCTGTATATGTATCTCTAAAACATGTGCTGCTGTTGGTAGTCCTTAACAGCAGTCTTTGCACCCCTTTCTACAGAATGTACTCTTGTCTCCAGACTGATGCATTAGTGCTATGTAACCTCTGTAATGAGGATCTGGCTGTAGACAGTGCTGGTAGTCTGGGTTATGCTCAAATTATGTCTGCTGACAAACTTGCTTTCAGCTTTACAAAAATTTAGTAAGTCACTGAAGGACATCTTTGAAGTTCTTAAGGTTTTACATCTCAGTTGTCACTGTTAAACTGCAAGTTTAAACTGCAGGCCATTTGCGCAGAACTGGCTATGTTTTTTAGTTGGTTTATAGTATGTGTCATGGTTTGCACTGATGTCAGTAACAAGACTCAGCCTTCTGCTGCCTGTCCATGAATTGTTCCACTCACTCTTCAGGTGGTAGTGACAGGGAGCAGGGGAAGACAGAGAACAAGGACGTTCGGAAGTTCAGGGCTGAGTCTGTGAATAAGTGTTTTTATGGGCATTCCTAAGGGGAACCAAAAAGGCAGTCTTCATCACTCCGTGAACTGTGTTTGAAAGGACTCCTTAAAAGCAAAATACAGTTTAATCTTAGTATCAACATGAGGCCAACAAAACACAGAAACCAAGTCTATAGTTTTTCCTGGCATCAAGTCTTGTTCAAATTAAAATTATAAAGAATAAATATTGAATTAAAAAAAGAAGAGAAAACAAGGCCAGAGGGGAGGTTTTGCTTTCAAGTCGACAGATCTAACTCATAACAGGCGTTGTTCGTAGATCTGTTGAGGCAGGAAATGTCATTTACATACCTTCATTTTTTTTTTTTTGGCACTGAATCTCTTCATTTTCTGGGATCTCCCTGAGATCCTCCTGTTTTCTTTTAACCTTTCCATTCCTTTCACCTTTCCCATGGCACAGCAGTACCCGTGTATGAATTGTTTACTTATTCCAGCTTCCTTTTCATAGAATCACTGCGGTTGGAAAAGACCTTTTAAGATCATGCAAATGTTCTTCTACCACCAGTGTTGTCCACTAAACTTTTCTTGAACACCTCCAAGGATGGTGATTGAACCACTCCTCTGGGCTGCCTTTTCCTATGTATCACCATTCCTTTTAAGAGAAAATTTTTCCTAAGGTCCAACCTGAACCTCTTTTGGCATGACTCCCTTGTCCCATCTCCAGGTACCTGGGAGAACAGACTGACCCCCATCTCATAGCAGTCTCCTTTCAGGTAGTTGTAGAAGGCAGTAAGGTCTCCCCTCAGCATCCTCTTCTCCAGACTGAACTAACCCAGTTCCTTTAGCTGGTCCTGGGCTGGCCACCTGGGCACAGTACTGGCTCATGGTCAGCTGAGCTTTGACCAATACTCCCAGATTCTTTTTCTTTGCTGTCTTCCAGCCATTCTGCCCCAAGCCTGTAGCATTGCTTGGGATTGTTGTGATCAAATGTCTAGGACCCAGCACCTGATCTTGTTAATTTTAATTTCTATGTATATATATATATTCTCTTATTTCCTCTATGTTTCTGAAATGAATCCAGCTCTGTTACTTCCTTCTCTTCTCTTTAATTTAGATTATAACTGTACTGCATTGCATGGTAATGCTTAGTCCCAAATCATTTCTGAGTCTTCAGAGATAGGCTTATATCAGATAATTGGCTACCTTATCCAATGTAAGGTAAAACATGCATTGGCATGTATTCATTTTGTTGTGTACATCCTCCAATGGATGCTGCCACAGAAGAGACTGATAGTAGAAGAACAATTTTGTCTTGTGTGGAGACTTAGTAGTTTATTTGCTCAGCAAGTTAAATCCAAGATGATTATTTTCCTGTGATGAGGCAGTGTGTAATCTTGTCTCTAACAAAGAATTCTGGAGTGTGAAAATGAAATAGTAAAAGGCTTTTTCGTAGTGTAGTCAAAAAATCTGATTGCATGCTTGTTGAACCCATATTTGAACTACTAGAACAGATCCTAGTATTTTCATTACATCACATAGTCTTTGTAGTGATTGTAATATATATATATTATAATTGTGTTATAACATGCCAGTACACCAAACCAAGGAACTCAGCATGTGTTAGGAATCGGGACTGAAAAAAACGCACCCGAAAACTTTTTATCGAGACCTACTGGCATTGAGAATATAAATTCAGATCCCTGTTGGAAATCCAGGCCTAAATCTAAGGAACTACTTTCCATGCAGACAGCCTGTCAAAACACACTGCAGTGGTGGAGTGCCAGCCCTGAGAAGATTAATGCCGAAGCCTTTTCTGTTTAATTTAAGCAGAGCTTTGTAGAAAAACTTGGAGGATTCTAACATACTGCTATCAGGGGAAGCAAACATCTGAATTCCTTAAGCTTGACTGAGAATTTTAGCATGAGGGTCCATCTGAAGCCCAGCCTTAGATTTGTTATCTTGTGCAGATGCGAGCTCTTCCTCACTTCCTACGCTTACTTTTGCTGTCCCTTAATTGCCTTTTGCACAGTAGGTGGAAATTAGCTGTGATAATAACTATCTCATGGACAAACACAGATGAAATAAAATTATAGTTTAAATGACCTGTGAATATCTTAAATTCAACTATTTATATTAGAGGGGCTTAGAGAGAGCTATCCTTCCTTTTGTTTTATTTTAGTGGATTGTTATGCAAGCTGCTGGAATGACCGTTTTGTGGATACGTATTCTGTATGCCCCTCCTAGACTACTGGGATAGCTTTTAAAGGAGTGGCTGCGACGGAGGATGGCAGTTATTGCTTGCTGACGGAATGGCATTTGTTGTTGACACTTGTTTAGGAGAAAGCCCTGTGAGTTCATCATCTCATCTGCCACGAGGCTGCAAGTAGCCATTAGATTTCTTTTGATCTCTGCTGCCTTTGAGTGCATTTCAGCTGACAATTGCTGTGTTGAACTGATAATTTACTATTGTGTAGGATGCTGATTCAATTCCCACAGAAGTCAAAGTGGACTTGAGAAATCCCTAGGGTGTTAATAGATATTAAGCATCTGTATAATCGAATTGCTTTTCATTCTCTTCTGGACTAACATTACTGTTTTTACATTTTTGTGATAACACAAGCCACTGTTATTTTTAAATAGTAGAATTTTAAAAAATGATTTAAGCTGTTTTATCTGTATGACCACTTAAACCTGAGGAAAGATGTATAATTCATATAGGTTTCTAGGGGTAGCAATTAACTTCAAATACATATCTCCTTAAGAGGAATTATTTTTAAAATATTATAGGGTCAGCTAGCTTCAAGATTCGTGATCGCTTATTGAAAGATCAGAGGTTAATATTAGTAATTACACAAAAATAGATGAAGTTGCGTGTTTTAATGAACAGAGTAAGAATATGCATTTATCTGTGGGCAGCTGAGTGCTTTAGTGCGTGTTGAAGCCATGTACCTCTCTCCAGGGAAAGCAAAAGTAATGTCAAATTATAGAAAAACATAGAAGTTAAGAAAAAGGAAGCAGTAAGGTACCTAAAAAGGTGCAGTGGTCAGCTTTTAGTATCTCCAGAGGTCCAAGGTTGCCACAGGTGACCAGCGTTAGTACATGCTCTGCTTGCATTTATATTGTGCCAATATTCAGGTCTATAATGTATTTTGTACTTTGAAAAGTTAGGAGTTACGAGTGAAGCTTGTTCCATAATTACAGCAAGATTCATAAAGTAGAAAATTACTTCATCAGAAATTTTGTATTATCTTGATTTCTGTAGTAATTTGACATCTCCGTGTATCATTTCTATTTTTGCATCCATTCTCTCATTGTTTAAAATCAAGAAGGCATAGTGGATATTGATATTTTTAAAATTCTGTCACATAAGTTCCATGGAACTCTGCACCTTGCAGAATTAAACTCCTTTGCATTAACGATCTGAGATTACTGAGAAAATGATACATTTCTCATCCCTTTATATGTGTTTTAATATGCGCGTGTGCTAAACGAGTACTTATTCGTAATCTTCGTGACTTGATTTCTATTTAAGGCTATTGACATATTGTCATGTCATATATCATAAAAACAATTGTATGATTCTATATTGTTGCTATGGATGAGAATGTACTAAGAAATCTTCTTCTCCCAGTCTAGTTGAAAATACTTTTGTCCAAATAGTTTTATGCTGAATATCATCACAGCTTTACTAATTGAATGATCCTGTTCAGATTGACACCAAGCGAACATTTATGTTAGATTTGAGGATTAAAGAAATAATCGATGTTAATAAGAAGTTGCTAACACGAAAAGCATATATACTCCAGTGTGCCACCCTTTTTTTTTTTTCTCCGGTCGACTTCCACTGCTTTTTTAAAAAATGAAAATAACATGTCAGATAAGATATTGTAAGGTAGCTATTATCATTTGTACCTTGTAGTTGTTGATACTCTTGGGATGTTTCCACTTTTCGGAAGCGCGTGTTTTGAAAATACAGGTTTAAAAGGTTGGCTTGAATTAACTAAGCTGTGCTGTGGACATCTTGTTATTTAGAAGCCACTCTTAGCTATAAGTATTCTTGTGATACATGCTGCATGGAAAGTAATGAAGAAATGGTATTTTTCATGAGGTGAAATGTGCAGCTTATAACTATTCTAGGTGAGCAGAAAAGAACAAGTTTACAACTGCACCTATGTAGTAAATACATCTTGTAAAATGCTAATTTTTTTAAAATGGGATTTGATGTTATTTCAATGAAAGTAGTTTAGCTAATAAGAATTTAACTCTGAAGTATTAACCAATATTTACATTATACTTACAAAATTAATATGTAAAAAGAGTATTTGAACACTGTTTGCTCTGTTTAATTAGATTATGAATGCTGTAATAGCTGAGAGCCCCAGTGACTGTTTGGGCCTTATTTAACTGTGTAGTATACAGAAGTCATGCTCTGGTCTGCAACCAGTGTTGTGTTACTGATCGTAAATGATAACTGAAGAAGATTGTTTGCTGTTGTGGCATGTTAAGCAGAAGCAAATCAGCATTTCCCATCATGATGTGGTTTCTCTTAGACTGTGGAGGGTGGGGAGATGTCTCGTGGCTCTTCAGAACATGCCGTTGTCTGTAATGTGCTGGTGCTTCCCTCAAGCCCACAAGCCCAGAGTGAACCAGATCGCTAGTCTGGATTTTGCAGTTCAGTCATAGTCAAAATGGTTTGTTTCACTTGAAAATGTTTGTATTACCATAATCCCGCTTCCAGCTTTATTCTTTCAGCTCACAATGGAGGAATGAAACAAATTGTTATGGGGTAAAAGAACACTTAATTAAATTTAAGTCTAACTTGGAGCTAATGCAACAGGAGTAGCCTAACATCCTTCAAGTTACAGTATCTTGTGGTAAGTCTGAAACTGAATTACATGCCCAATTAATTTAGCATCCTTTTTATCTTCTGCACAGGACATACTGAATTCTGTTGTGTGAAACTTGTTCATCATAGTTCAGGCACTTAAATTTTCCAGGAAAAATAAGTCAAAACAAAATGTATTAACAATGCAAGGCCGTCTTTTCATTGTCTTGTCCCTCATGTATTTTCAAGGCTGAGGTGTCACAGGTAGTCAGCAGATCTTAATGCCTCTATTCTTCAGACACAAAATGCTAATATGAGAGTGGGGTTTGCTCCTCGCTTCACCTTCTGTTCACGCAGTTATCTCACGCTCATTCTGTGAGAGACAGCTCTGTCAGGTGAAGGATAGGTTTGCACAAGGGTAGTTTGCTGCTGCTTGACAAGTTTCATTTATTTTATTTGTTCTGGAAGAAAGTGGCTTCACTAAGAAAGCTTTAAAATAGTATCTATCTCTTTCAGTAGTGACTCTTTTTAGTTGCTTTAGCATGTAGTCAGTATGAGCCCAAAACATTCCAAGTCACACATTTGAATAGACTGACTAGTATGGCAAATGAAGAGATAGTGATCTAGCAGATGTTATGCATTGGTAATCAACAAGTCATAGGAAGATGGATGTCAGCAAAACCTACTAACACATTATGTATGTTTGCAGAGCCTGTCTTCTGCTTAATTAAGTCCATATTACTTAATCAGAAGTGAGGCATGAAGGAGGTATAGCTATGTGTCTCCTTTGAGAACCAATTTCGTGAAAACAAAAGGAATCTAAGGAGGTTGGCAGTAATGGGAATTCATTAACAAATTACCACTTTGGCAGGTGTTAGCTGGACAAAAAAATCTGTTCAGAAGAAGAAAAGCATCAGCTAGGGGCACAGGATATACTTCATAGAGACAGGTATTTAAAATTTGGCAAGCAAGACAGACTATGGACTGAATAAAGGGTCTAGAAACATAAGGAGAAATGCAGTTGCTTCCTTACTTTTTAGTTTACCCTACTTTAAGAAGATTGGATGTAGCACTTTCCTTCATAAAAAGAGTGTTAAAAGCAAAAAAATCACTCGTGATCACAAAATTGCTCTTCACTGCCAGAACTGCTGAAGACAGATTTCTTTGACCTGCGTCAATCAGGTCTATATGCGTCTTCCTCTTTGAAAGCGTCCAACCCTCTTTCTGAGTACAAGGGTATTAGAGCACATACAGGTGAGCTAACAGGAAAATCATGTGAAACGTACCTACTTTTATTTCCTCTTCACAATTTTGTGTGTCTTTAGAAAAAAACTAAGTAATTAGGTGCTTTTGTTTGCTGAGGTACAAAATTTTGAAGAGGTCCTGCCAAGAGGAGCTTCCAAAAAGAGAAACTAAAACAATTTGGGTGGAACAAAATGAAGGGAAGGAAGTTCGTTAGAATGGAGAAGGAAAAAAGAGAGAGAAAAGCTACTTTAGGGAAACTTTTTCTGACTTTGCAACTCAAGTTCTACGTACTGTTAAATATTTCCATTTCTTTGATTTGCTATTGGCTGTATATTTATTTATTGTGATGGTGTAAGTTATTTCTAATTTGTTTTCACGTTTCATTCGTCTCTAAATGCAGAACAGCAGTAGTAATTCCTCCTACATTGACTATTTTCTGATTGGTTATTAGCTACTATATAGGGAAATAAAAATTTATTGCAATTACGTTTTCTTTGCTCATATAGCAGTCACATGCATAGACGCCCACATACTTATTCTAAGCCAAGTTCTTTAATTTTATACTGAAATCTAGTTAAAATGTTCCCAACTTGCAACAAGAACTTAATCAAGGGAAAAAAAATCTGAATATGCACTTAATTAAATTTAGAGTAGCAGATTGGAACCCTTCTTTGGACAACTATTTGTAGTTAAATTTTGAATCGTTTTTACACTGATTATTTCTGGAGGTAGAGACTGCATAATGACACCCTCGTGATTAGCAAGCGAGCGGACTCCAACCTGTATTTTAGCATTATAGTGTAAAAGATTAGAAATTAACCAACATGCTGATCTGGATTTAATTTCAGTAAGTAGTATTTCATGAAGGCATAGTAACATTTTAATTAAAAAACTGGTTGAGGGTAATGTTGCATTAGTAGTATAAAAATGAAGATGACTTGGATGTTAAGACATCCATCACGTAGTTTAGTTCAGTCTTCTATCTCACAACTAATATTATTGTATTAGGAAAAACTTCTTGGTTTCTATTCTTTTAGTGAAATTTAGGCAGTGGTTTATTTTGAGAAGCATAATACCAGTTTAGGAAACAATCAAATGGATTAAAAAATAACCCCCAAAACCAAAATCACCCCAGAAAACCAAGCTCTAACCACAGATTCATGTCCCGTATAGATGGGGTGCTCTGACTGCAGTAAGTAGTAATGATAATAACCCAATGAAGCTGAAGAGCTTACTACATATTTTACAAATACAGAAGATACAAGTTTTGCTTCAAATTTCATGCTTTTGTATCTTAAAGATCGCTTCTAGACAAAAAGATAAGTTGTACCATTGCAATACTAGTCTGCAATTTTTGAAAAATAATACTATCGGATTTATTTCTACCATTACTTAAGGCAAAATTATACATATCAAATAACTTAAATATCATAGTTGAAAGTTTTAGTGGAAAAGAAATGTAAAAATGATTATTCATGGAGCAACTTTTAAGATTCAGAGTTGTTTAACTTTTTAACAATAACTCATTGTTGGAAATTAAAAAAAAAAAAATTACAAACAAGCCCTCATCTGTAGGGATGTCTTTTCAAGATACTATATTAAATCTACATCTGGAACATAAATCTATAATGCAGATATCATTACAAACTCAATTAGAGAGACTGTGGACTGAGAAACTTCATGGGTTTTGAGCTACAAACCGAAAATAGCACATGCGTTCCCCTCGGTCTGATGACTGTCTCACCCTCTGTTCCGTGGGATATGGAGTTTCTTTCACCTAAAAGCGCTCTTCCAAAATTACTTGAATGAACAAGTGAGTGAATGAATTAAATAATTTTATTCATTTCTGAATGAAATAGTGTTTTACTGAAGAAGTCAATTTTGGGTCAGAGGCAGGTCAACGTTACGGAGCTAATACTATTTATTAGACAACTGGAGATCTGAGAGAAGCTTCCATATATTCCATCCCTTCTCAAGGTCTAAAATAGTTGCAGATTTCACTGTTGAATTAAAACTGAGAACCTACTGATCTATCTAGTGTGTTGACTTGTTCTGTAAATCCTGTAAAAGTCAGAAATATGTCTTATCTCTTTCCTTCAACTGATCAGTTATTTAATTCTGCAACAGAAAGTGTTAAATTTTTTTAAGTAGATTAAAGTAATTGTATAGGAATGGGTATGTAAGTATGCGAAGATAAATGTTCTGCAAGGGCATCCACTTTCAAACTACTTGATGCATCTTGGCTTTCCTAGAACACCATCTAAGTTGAGCATGAAAAGTCAAGAAAAAAATCAAGAGAAGCAGAACTTAATTTCTAATGTGAACATTTGTTAAGTTCTTATTGCAACACACAAATTTAAGTATTAGTATCAACGTGGGATTATCATATGCAAAAGATAATAATTCTTGTTCTTTAGTTAGATTTTCAGAGCCATATAATTTCATCCTCTTAAAGAGAAAATCATGATGCAGTGGTTGTATAAGTGGGGTTAATTTCTCTGTTCTCTATAGAGGCTGCACATGGAGTTGAAGGCAGACCTCATAGACCTGGCCCATCACCCACACAAAGCTCCAACTCTGGCAGGTTGGTGACTTGCAGGACCTTTCAGATGTCACCCATCCACTCTAACAGATGCTCTTCATTTGCCTTGAATGAGCACTATTTTTTTTGTCTTTTTTTTTTAGTTTCCTATATATGGTCTCATATCTTTTTTTCCCCTTGCCTTCAGGTTTAGTTTTTTTCACTTTGCCAAGTGTAGAGCCTTCTTCTGCCTTCGCCTTACGATGTACCCTACATTCTGTCACAACCTTATTTGAGTGACCTCTGAATCTTGTCATCACAACTTTATTTGACACATAAAGTGAGCAACACATTAGTTTATGATGTTATTTTGTCTGTATGCTGTCTCTTGTTATTTTGTTTGCTTGTTTTCCACAATGCAACTAGGAATTTACTTTATAGTTCTGTTTAAAAACAAAAACTAACAAACAAAAAAATGAACATCTCCCTAGTTCTTTGTGATACCTCAAGCAGTTCTGTCTGTTGAAAACTTCAAGAAAGCTATTCTAGACTGACTGATCAGAGTATTTCCGTGTTTTGCTGCAAAAAAAGAGATCACAGATCATATTTTGAAGAGTGAAATAATTTTTAAGCAAAGCTTAATATCATGAAAGACTGTCTTTTTATTCTAGTTTGTAGATAACTGATAAATATTTCCTTTGAAAAGATGTTCAATGCATGGATATTTGTCATGGTTGCATCTCTTGTTTTGACAATCGAAGAGTTCAACTCTTGTTTATCAATAAAAACATATGTCTACCACTTTTCATTTAAAAGGGAAAAATGGAATACAAGGATGGACTTAGCCACTTTAGATTTGCATCCTGGAGAATTGCTCAATAACTGTATTGTCAGCCTCTGTATCTTTTAATGTTCAAGATTTTAGTCTGTTAGACAGCGTCAGCTGGAAAAAAGACATGATAAATCACTAGGTTGGAAAAAGCTGGTCCTTGAATTTATTTATTATATTACAATTCATTATTCAGATTTAGTGAGTAATTATAAATGGTTCTTCTAGTTCGAGAGCACACACACATTCATACAATACAACTCAATGTGAGGAAACTAAAAGGATAATTCTGACTATAGCTCATATTTTCAGGTTGATTTCGGTGTGAAGAAGCCAGATAATACATTAGCATGTGATTCTTTGGAGGTGATAAGTAATAGGGCAGTGATGACCCAGATACATCATCCACAGGGCTTGATCTGAACACAGTGCAATCAGTCAGGAAAAAAAATAAACTTCAACATCTTTCAGATCAAAGGTATAGTAAATCAAACGTTATATGCTGAATAAAACATACTGATTCTCTTAAATCCCTCTTTGTGTCAGCACTGAAGACCTTTCTTGCTAAGGTAACAAATACGAACAAACTGAATTTCAAAAGGCTGAGATGCAGATAAGATTTTGAAGGACTTCATATTGAGAAATTCATAAGTTCACTACTAATAAGTATTGAGATTTGAGTGTGGGAGTCCTCATTACATCATATGATGTAATAGCTTTTAAATTATCAAGCAGTAACCAAACATTACTGCTAGCAGTTCACGGCTACCAAAGTATTTCTACAGTAGTTGTGGAAATGTGTTGTTTTAAACTGCAGTTTTTCTTTAGACGTTCAAACTTTGGGAGTGCACGGTAATTTAGAGTCATTGTGTACTACGAGATGGAAAAGCCGCTGACTAAGTTCCAGAAACTTGCTTGAGAAGCTCAGTTATTTCGGGAGAAACATATAGAATAGTAGATGAATGTAGCATTAACTTGTATTTCTGTTTCCAATTTTCTTGTCAGTGATTGATCATGTTGCGCTGCAGTTTTCTGCTCTTTCTCCTGTCAGTCATATTCATTCATGTGAATTGAGAGTAAGTCTACAGGCCTTGATGGAATTGCTCTGCATTTACAAAACTGTATCTGAGATTAAAATCCTGCACTGTTTTAATGGGCCTTCCTCCCAGTGAAGCTTCCCATCTATACCGATGGAATTCCCAGAGCATACTTTCTCTAGACTGATGCTTATGGCATATAAATAATTTTGTAGGTACATAATATTAATGATCTACCGCAGTAATGGGTTCCTTGCAGCCCAAGTGATATGTGCTAGAATACACAGAATGGTAAGTACGCCTGTTTTACTGCTAGTACTGTGTTAAGTAAAGCCATGTTGATTTGTAACTTGTAGGGATACTGTTCTGTTCTTCATGCTTTGTAGATGCATTCTCTTCCTTTTACAAAGAAAGTGATCTTTTCTGCAGGTTAATGCGAATTCTTCAAGGATTTAATTCGTATGGCATTTTTATTTTTACATCTTTTCCCTTAAGAAACTGTGTAGTTACAACAGGCGAAGGCTGAAATGCAAGAGAAAATAGTGATGTAATAGTGAGATATGAAACTTATTTAAATTCTATCTGATGAAGAAAATGCAATAACTGCTTTGAATAAAATTGTAACTGCATATTTAGTACTGTGTTATATGTGAGCCAGTAAAACACTGTGTCACCCTTAGTTTTACTGTAATTGTAGAGACTGATCCTACCATTCAGTAAGGACCAAATTCATGGTTCATCCTCACTTTTGGATGTAATATGGGGGACCGTTTTAAAACCATTGGATTGTGGTTCTGCATGGTCTTGCTTACTTGTACATAAATAGTAGCAATGTACTACAAGTTCCTTCATTATCACCCTGGAAGTCTCTAAAAAGGTTGAAGTGCCCCCTCTGATGTAACATGACTTGTGTGCATCATAAGCTTTTAGTCTTCACAATTCTGTGAGTTCATTCTTTGCTATTTTTCAGATGGCAGAGCTGATGCAGAAAGAAACTATAATGTGCTCAAGGTCGGACAGAAACCTGTGGCAGAAGGTAGAGTTGAAAGGCTCTGACAATTATGCTTGCATAGATATAAGTAATGCAATTCCAGTGTATATAAGAGCAAATATTGAAACCGGATAAATTATTCACAACAAACATGTTATTCTAAATGTTTAAATCCTCTTCTACGTAGTTTACTTTCACATTGTCGTAAATGTGTGTATTTATCGGAAATACTCAAACAATGTATTTTCGTACACAATATTTGCTGAGTTTATTTTCTGCATTCACTGTTCAGCGTTAGTTTTCAACCTGAATTTTTTGATGCTATCACAGATTTGATGATTTTCAATTTTCTCGGTGTTCTGAAGACTATTATAGGTTCATTTTTATTTAAGTACACACGGCCACACACGCTCATGAGAATAAGAAATATTTGTCATTTCAGTGACATAGCTGAAAAAGAACACTGGAATATGATATCTTGGGGGAAGAAGATAAGCAATGTTATCATTGCCAAATCATGAAATTTACTCATACATTCACAACTTATTTTCCTCTAATATTCACTCAGTCTAGTATACAGAATACCTATATAGATATATTCTCATGTTCTGCTACTGTCTGTGACAAACATACAGTTAATTAGGCATGCTGAAAGGAGAACTTAGCTGCTTTAATATGCATTGCTTCTGTCACAGAACGTTCAAACAGCGGTAGTGAATCAATTTTGAAAACTCCAAGTAGCCTGGTTAATATAAATTAAATTAAAAGCCCAAGACTACTTGATATGCATACTACTTTGGATGAAATCCTGCTTAAAAAGTCCTTCTCAGACTGGTTCAACTAAAAAAACTGTATCTTATTTCAACAGATTTCCTTTTAACTGTCATTAATTTTTCTGTATTTTCATTCACATCATTACTGATTTCTGAGATATTTGTGTACTAACAGAATCTCACTCTCTTATTCACATATCGCAGATTGTTTAACAGATTATATGATACTCTTTTTTTTAAGTAGTAGTAGAAACAAAGTGAAAGAAAATTATTCACTGTTGTTTTTATTCCTTTAAAGGCAAATGGAATTGTGGCACTGTCACTGCAGCTTCCCGGTGAAAAGAGTTATTTTCTCTTCTGGATTTGAATTCTGCTTAGGCAGGGTTATCCTTAAACAGAGGAGAGAGTTTCAAAATCAGAGAGTATGATCACACTCTTAAGATTTTACTTAAGAAAGAGAGGTTGGATACCCACGTAACTTTTTTTGTTGTTGGACTTTTATTTTACTCTCCAGATTTTGCCTGATTCTCACTCATTTTCACATGTAGATTTAAATCCACTTCTGAAAGTCATCATCTAACTGCATCAGATTTCATGTGAAGTTTCAGAATGTGTGAAATATTTAGACAATCACTAAATGTATAATGGAAAATTAGGCTTGGAAGACCTTAGGAGGTCCCAGACCCAGAATGGAATTAGCAGATCGTGTGGGATCCTAGACTGATAGGTATTGATCCTTTCTATGAGTATGGAGATTGCAAACCTCAGAGGACTAAAGCTATTTTTAAGACTTTTCTGATGCCTATCCTGAACCTTACCTTGTTTTTCATACACGTGGGTGTAAAAAACATTGCATTTCCTTTCAAACAACCTTGTGAATACTTGGTGCTTACTATTTTCCCTTCAGTCTTCTCAGTCCCAATTCCTTTAGCTTTTCCCTGCAGGTTATGACTTCTAGACCTCTTACTTTTCTGTTGCCCTACCCTATGGACTCTCTTTCTCCATCTGCTCACACTGAAGAGCCATGCTTGCTATTTCATCAGATAATACTATCCCACTGAGGCAAGGCTAGGACTAAGCCAAGCACGGCAGTATCACATCGTGATTTATTCTGATATCTAAATTTGAAGATAAGTGGTTTTTGTCTTGGTACAGTGTCGCTACGCTGTTGACTCATATTAAGCTTCTGGTTCTGTGTAACCAGTTTTGTACAGAACTACTGCCAGGCCATTGTTCCTCCCTTGAGTTTTGTGAAAATGAATGTCTGACTAAATGATCTTCTGCTTGTCCCTCGGAAATAGCAATCCATCTTCTCAAGCCATTTCCCCAGCTTGTCAAGATGAATCTTCCATGTGTGTAAAGTCCTCTGTAGGTCACATTTGACACACAATCTCCCTTTTTATTCTTCCTTAAAACAATGTACAAGATTAGACCCAGAGCTCCATCCAGTCAGGTACACCCATTCATCCATTCAGTGCATCCCACTAATGCAGTCTTGTCTGTTTACTTTTCTTTTTTTTTTTTAGTGAAAATGTTCACTGGGAAACATTAGTTAAAACTGGCTAAAACTTGCCAATATGTGAATGTTCTTCTTCTCCCCTATTCATAAAGCCTCTAGGCCAGTAAAGAATTCTAAAGCTTGAAATGGTCAACAATTTTTGTAGTTTTAAGTTCATACACGTTTATGGAGTATTTTTTCATTGTAAAAATGTTTCATATTGTAATGAAAAGTTGTAGGAAAAAATGCATTTCTTACTTAAATTGTTTGTTTCTTCCTTCCTGTGCTCTATTTTTCCCTTCCTTCCTTTATCAGATGAAAAAATATATAAAAGAGAAAATAGAGGTATTATAAAAAATGAAAACTTCAGTTTGCTGTGTGACTTCTGCGAACTGTGATGGAAGTGCAGTGCTCCTTTTCACAGTGTATGCAAGCGATATTGAAATAAGCTCTCCTCTGTGTAAGCCCTGTTTGTGTACTGATAACCTCTTTGACTCAGGAATAATCAGAATATCTGCGAAGGTTCTCCATCTTCTGTATTTTTAAGGAAACAGTTTTTTTTAAGTAAAGTTATACCACAGGAATAGGCCTTCCTTGGATTCGTAAACCATGCATAGTAATTCACAGTAATATGTGTCTAGATCACAATCAAAACAAAAGTGAGACAAACTAATCTCTGCAATTCTTTTTGTCTCAACTTTGCATTATAAAAATGGTATTAGGTTTGCATGAGCAAACACTGAAACGTTAGACTGTGTCAGTGCAATCTTAGTTTGTCCCTGCTGAATGTGTTTTTATAATACTGTTTTTAATCATAAGATTGTATTTTTTAAATGGAAATCCTTTCTCATTCTGCATGTAATGAGTAGTATTCTTACATTTTCACAACCTGCTTTATTACTTGGGTTGTTCCCCTTGCAATTCTTGAGTCATCTTAATCCTTTTTTTAAGAACTCACCCATGACTCAAATGCTTTCCTGTAAACAGTTGTTTTATCCACAAAGCAAATGAGGATTTTTATGTTTCCTGCCCACTCCATCTGCTCGCTAAGTAGAACAATTTAGAACTAACACTAATGCATGGGGCTGAACACATATAGAAAATAGCCCCATCTAGCCCCAGTGTGTCTTACTACAATACAAGCACTAGCAGAAGATGAGCCTTTCTGCGTTGTCTGTTTTTACCATAGAAAATGATGGTGCAGTATGGGCAGCAATGCATGATTTCTGCTTAGGACACTGCAGTCTCTTCTATTTGCTTCCATCACAGGCTGTTTTCATGCTGACTCATATTTACTAACAGGGTTCTCTGACACAATAACCCAGACCACTGAAAACTCACAGCTTCTGTGCACAGCAGAACTCACAAAATAGGTATATACAGACTACAATAATTCCAGGAAGAACCTATTTCCCAGGACTTTGGGCAAAATGAAATCCAAGCTCCATTTCCCAACAGAGGCTTAAAATTAAAGCAGGAGGCACTAAGGGAGTGGGATACAAATATCCTCGTGCCTTGTTACTAGCTTGGTAACAGTAGCGTTGCACAGTGGAGAGAATAAAAAGCTCTAGCTGGATAGTGGATTTTCTTTTCAGTTTGGCTTGGGTTTGCAGTAAGATTTATCTTGGAATCCAACTAGCTTCTCCATTGGCTACGGTAATGCTTGTGATGACTGCACTCATTTTAATGAGAAGTCTTTAAAGGTGTTGAATCTATCCTTATAGCTGGGAGGGATTTCGGTGTCCTCTTTGCTTTGTGGGGGAGCATGGTAACTGTTGATTCCTGGCCTGAACCACTGATTGTGCACCTGGGGAAAGGACCCAGTCATCCCTGGGAGCACAGGTGAAGGCAGTTCAGCTGTGGGACAAGAAGGGGTGGAGCCTGGTTGCACCCTCATTTAAGGGCTGACTGCCAGTTGGGAAGATTCTCTGGTTGGAGATCCCTCCCTTGTGGAGTTTTCCCTGCGAGTCTCCGTCTTTGGAGATGGGTGAGCACATTTCTTTTCTCTTTTACAATATTTTCCTTTTGTGCTAGTTCCCTTGTCATTACATTTCTTGTAATACCAATCCGTTGTGTTGATCTTCCTGATTGTTACATGGGGGAAGCTATTAGGAAGGCCTTTATTTAATAATCTTATTTATAGAATATATGTGGAAGTTCTGTTAGTTTTCTGCTTTTCAACACTGGGAATGCCAAAAGAGCCTTAATATGAAGCACACATGATGTGTAATTCCATGCTCTGTACAGTCATCTCTCTTGCTTTATTTTCAAAGAAAGTTCAGGTTGCTTTCCTGCTTCGTATTCTATAGTTAAGTGTTTACAATAAATAGTAAAGCCTTGTACAGGTATACACTTCAGTATTACAAATTTCCAAAATTTTTTAAATTCACTTATATTTTGTTGCTTGCCATTCAAGGAGAGGCAAGGTGGCAGGAGTTATGTATGGTATTGCGTTCTCCATGCAAAATAGCTTGAATAAAGGTTATATGGGATACTAAGTATGTATAGCACAGCTTCATTGTGGTCTTCATTTCCTTGCATGGGCTGAGAAGGCACTGTAGAAATAATTAGATGAGATAGGGGGAAAAAGCATATACTCTTTTTCATTGAAGTGGAAGAACGGTCTTATCTCTTTAAACTAGACAAGGTGGAGTTTTCTTATTGAAGTGGCTGAGGCTTAATAGGGACTGCCTGAGCAGCTGTGGCTGCATAGTGTTGGGAGGGAGGTCGTTAAAGCTAATGTCTGGCATAATAACCAGGTGAGGTGGCTACTCTCGTTTGTTGCCATATTTGAGGAATTGAGCTCTGGTTGTTTTGTTGCTTAAGTTATGGCAGCTTTCAAAATGTCCTTGGCTAGGGAGAACAGTTTTTTGATTCTGAAAGAATATACAGGACTGCAGGAATAATTTTGTCAAGGATGTTATCTTTCTGTGTTATTGTCATGCATATAAGTTTCCTCTCTCTTTAGCAGTGAGAATGCTTCTTTTTCAAACTTTTTCTTCTCAAAGTTATGTTGGTGCAATTGAACTAATGTTTGATAAGAATTTGTTGCTCTTTTGGAATCTTGTGAAACATCACAGTTTCGAAGCCTATATCCCGTTTCCAGATAGCTGTAACAAGAGAAAGGTGTTTTTCAAAATTAGTTAATCAGTAAGGCTCCTCCCCTCTTAATTGTTGAGTGGAATGTTCCTCAATGGTGTTCACTCTTGTGTTTGCAAAGTGCAATGTAAGCTGTTATTATCAGTACTGTTTCTCTTTGCTGCTATCCTTTCTGTAAAGGAATACTGTTTAGGTAAGATCTCGAGAGCTTTTTCTTTAATATCTCCACTCATCAATTATTTGTAATATACTACGTTAAAATTTCTGTTGCCAAGTGTTTTAGTTAATAAATATGCAAAAATATTGACTAGTATGTTTTCAAATCCTGAAATGGACCAACCTTTCCTTTCGTTATGAGGTCAGAAAGGTTTTTTTTTTTTTGTTTCCAGGGTAGATTTTAATTTCCCCGGACAAAGCAATTGTATCGATGAAATGAGAAATTTGCAAAATGGTGGCAGACCTGTGACATCTGCTGAAAGAGTTCAGAATATTGCATTGCAGATATATTTTATGAAATCCAGTGTATCCTCTTCTCTGTGGCCTGAAGGGAGGGTTTTAGGATGAAGACTTTGAACAGGAAGTCTCACCCTCACTGCTGAGGAGCTTGACTAACTTGCTGAGCGGTATTAATCTTTATAATACGTAACTTCACCATTCAGAATGACTGAAATGAGCACAACTGAGGAGCAATTTCTCCTTTACTTTTCCGTCAGCTCACTACTCATTGGTTAAATGGAGCTAATGCTTATCTACTTCACAGGTTTTTTTTGAAGTAAATGAACACTTGCATTTATGGCCCCATCTGCTCAGGTGCACACACGTGTTTTTAGCTGCTGAGGGTTTCTTGCCTGTTAGTTCTGATGTATGCTCTTAAGGGGAAGCTCCAGTTGAACTTTAACAAGCCCAAATCCGAGATGAACTTTTCTGGTTATTTATACTTACCCTTTCGCACAGATAAGCACAATACAGAGGAAGCTAAAGAGGTGCAGCTGCTTAGCAGGCTTAGCCTACCAAGTGTACCAGTGGTACTTGTACCAGTGTATCTTTGCTTTCAGGGCCTGGTTTTCATCAGATTGCTAAGGAGTAATGTCAGTTTAGTGCAAAACTGACAAACAAGCCTCTGGTTTCTATAGAGATGTTCTTTTGGAGTCAGGTTTCATGCAAACCTAATTAGCTCTCAGTATGGAGTAGATGTTTGTTCTCAAGCTTATTGTCATTTTATGATGAAGGTCCAGTAACAGCTTAGTTTTATTGTCTATGGACAACGCTCTTGTAATGGGGTATACTTTGACAGGAATTCTACTGCATTGGACTAGCAGAAATTAATGTTTTACTGACTGTTGAAGCAGTAGGTCAGGAGCTCACTGTGTGCAGATCAACACAGCTGACTTGGAAGAGATCAAAGCACCAGCAGTTTATGCCAGTTATGTTACTGCAGTTGTTTGTTTTTGGGAATATTTTTTAACATGGTAGCTTGAAAAAGTAAACAAATCCTGTCGCTGTTTATTGCTAATTCACCTATTTTGCCTGCTTAAAATTTTCTAAATCTGCTATAGATACTGTGTGTGCTTTCAAGTGGTAAAAGAATTGACAGAATTCTTTTGGAAAACATAGTATTTCTGCTAAGAAAGCACATTCTTTGCCTTCTACTGCCAGAACATTGTTTTCAATATCTACACAAGTGACACGTAGCATGAAGTGTTGGGGAGGTGGGGGGGAGGGAGGGAGGGGAATTGCACAGAATTAGGTATAATGCTTGGAAATTTACTTGGCGAAAGTAGTTTTTTAACCTATTTGATTTTCTCTGAACTCTGAAGTGTTGAGAACAAATGCAGTTGTTTCAGAATGGCATTGATAAGCAGGTGATCCTTTTCAGTTTTTGAAAAGTACTTCCCGCATGTGAATAAACTTAATTTCAATAGTAGTCTGTAAACTTCTGGTGTATCTGCAAGTGAAGCCTTTGTCAAGAACATTCAACTTACTCTAGAAGTGTCCTTTGCTTCAAAACAAACCCAACCAAC
>PPHD01002718.1:0-34560 GCA_002909625.1 Bambusicola thoracicus
CGTTCATGTGAAGGAAATGGACAACTTTCTACCACTGGTTGGTACAGGATAAAATCCACCCAGGGAGTGAGTGAGGATAAAAATAAAAGGGATTTAATTGTGACTGGGTCCCTGTTAAAATCAAATCCTTGCTTTTACCAACAGCAAATATACATTTTGACTTTAAGCCTCCCAGCTAAAATGATGCCATCCTAACACTCTGTCTGCTTTTGTATTGAAGAGATACTCCTTTTTTTCTCCATTTCCCCTAATGTCCTGTGTATCCTACTATGAAGAAAAATACATGTAATTACTAGGAGGAAGGTCAAAGTCATGCTGTCAGTATTCACAATAGATGTAACTTCCCATGGGGCAGAAATCTGCAAGGGTCCTTCAGATCACTGAAATCACCAGAATAGGAGAATATAGAATTTAATTTATATATAAAGGTTGTGTTGGCTCTGCAGAGATAATTTTTTTACCCAGTTTCAGTTAAACTGCTGAGAGCAATTATATTATCCTCTAATTTAATTCACACTAAAGCAATCAAAAACAGGTTATTATTTCTACCCAGTTTAACATATCCTTATGACCTGTAGATGTTTTTCAAAGATGAAGTGACATAGCATTGCGTACTTTATTTGGCAATTTTATGTGAGCAGTTTATTGTTATTTTATTGCTTAAGCATATGCATTAAAAAATATCATTATAGGATTGTCTGTATTATTTTCCTTGGTCAGATGATGACAGAACTGGGATTTTAGAATCTTAATTGGCAAAGTGATTAGTAGAAGGAAAAAATCATTAAAATTTCTCTGATCTTAGAAGCAGATAAGTTTTCTGAGAAGCCTGCAGACTTCAAAGGGAAACTTGATCCAAGCATATATCATATTTTAAATTGAGGCAGTGCTAACCTGGAGATCATAAAAACAGGAAAAGTGACAGAAAGACAAATATTCTATTTTGTTAAAATTTATTCATATGAAATGCTATAATCTACTAGATAGATCTGCTGTTATCCATGAATATATCTATATACCTGTTTGGTTTACTTTAGATAGAGGAATAAGTGAGGCACTTGGAGAATGATGTCACTTTTGCACCAGGGAGTCTTGCCATCAGCATGGAGATGCCTGAGAACCAGTTGTGCAGGGCATTCTCCAGGGTTAATGCTCACAGAGGTGCTGGAGAGGCTTGAACACAGGGATGATAGACGGGCCAGAGCCTGACTGTGGCCACCCATACTAGTTTACTTTCTCTTCTTTTTGTAAGGAGCCCTGCTAGACTCAAGACACTGGTCCCACAGCTGACACATTCTGTGCTCAAGCAAGCCTGGAACCATTATTTTCCCCCTGTGCAGCTACCATGACCAGCCCTGCTAGTAGTACAAGCAGTCATTAGGAACACAAACCAGCTAAGAACCATCTGTTGGTATATACTGCAGCTGTAAGATCTTTCTGAAGCTTAGGCCATAATATTTTCATTGCTTCTTCTAGAACTGCTAGCTGAAGTGAAACTAGCAACATTAATCCTATGCAACATTACTTCCATAACTTCAGTTTTCTAAGTACACAGTGATTGTCTCAGTTCCTCCTACTTTGCATCAGTTCACAAACTGCATCAGTAGAAAGGAGCTATGCATTATTCTTATATTAAGGGAAAGTAAATGTATGTATGCATTTAAATGTTACAATATTACCAGCAACATGTTCAAAATGTAAGCAGGGCAATTCTTCTGTGTGTTACTAAATTTAGACTAACAGGAGAGTGTTTGCTGTCCCACCATAGGAAAAGGTGCACTGGTAACCACTTTTTCTGATTGTAATACTGAACCATTCCCAAATCAGACATCTCTCCTGAGGAGAAAGATTTATTCATACCCCAACTATTGCTATTATTCAAAATTAGCTATCACTTCAGTTCTCCTCATCTGAAATTGCATGGTTTCAACACTGCAGGCAATAGGTCTCTACTCTCACTACAAAGGAACTCCTTGAGATTAACTCAGACATAACCATCAAATTTAGGTCAGATTGATTCCCCTCCACTGAAGTCTGCTGGCTTCTGACCTAAGTTTTTTCATTTAAGCTCATGGCAAAATATTAATTATAAAAGTACAAGTTACAGATTTAATTATTCTGTGTGCAAAATCAGGAAACATTCATCATTTACTTGAGCTAGAGACCTAAACTTGTCTGCTACAACAAAACATTTTGCACAAATTAATCTTATAATTTAACTCATTCTTTTTGATCTTCCTGTTTTCATCTTTTTCCCAACCAGATATTTTAGCTGTAGGTTTTGTCAGGTACCAGTGTTATCTGCTTAGCATTTTTTTTTTTGAAACCCAAGCCTCTTATGAAGTCTAAATGTAGATTAAAAAAGAAAAAAAAGGCCTCAAGAACTTATGATTTGAGCATTTTGACATGAAGAATTGTCAAGGTAAAGCACAAATTAGTCTCTGGATTGGAGAACATAGACATATGAAAGTCTTTCATTAGAAAATGATACACTATTTTTTATAAATTTATAATATAATATTTCCTTATATTTTAGGATTAGCTTACATTCTACTTTTGCAACAGTGATCTGTTAATATTTTGCCTAATAGATAAAGAAACATATGTTTATTATAAAGTTCTTGTCTCATTCTCTCAGGAAAATATGACATTTTCCAGGGTAATCAGGAATGTGATTTTTCAAATTCCATTTAATACTTGAAAACACAGGGAAGAGAAGGAGTCAGCACAGTAATGATATCCTATACAATGACTGTGGGGAAAAAAATCAAATTTTCTAAAGCTGCTGTCTTGGAGAAAAGGTTTCTCTAGATCACCAGAGAATTGGGGTGCCAAGACCAATGCGTACTTCAAATAACAGAACTTTCTGTTTGCTCAGGCAATTTGAGGATCGCAGATAATTATCCTTCCTAAATTATTTCTACTACTATCTCAGACTGATAAAAATATGAATTCAAGCTTTTTTTTAAAATTTATTTTCTATGTATGGTAATTTATTTGTGATGATAAAGGTGATCTAGCACATTTAAGAGTATAGATTTTCACATGCTTTACTTAGCAAGAAAGCTTTCTTTTTTTTTCTTTCTTTCTTTTTTTCCCACTCAAAAACAATGTGTGAGGAGTTATGTGGTTATGAAAACAATCATGAAGAGGCTGACCCATATTTTAAATATGCACTCATTCAAAATACATTCATCTGCCTGAAAAAAACATCCTTGACAATGACCTTTTGTAGCATACTGAAGAAAAAAATCATCATCATCATCATCATCATCATCATCATGGAACTATCAGTAGCTTCAATGTATTTTTAGTTTCAAAAACTTTTCCAACTAAATTTCCCCATAAAGCTCGTTGTTCTTAACATAATAATACTGGTGTCTGGTCCAATGAATCCAGCTTGGGAAGACATTAATAATGTCTAATTTTCATTATTATGTAGTTGTATATTAGAGACAAAGACCTCTTTGAAAAAAAAAGGAAAAAAGAAAAAATCAACTCATAATAATAATCACATTCTCAGTCCTTTTTCTTTGAATGTAGCTGTAATAGTTACAGAATTTGCTGCTAGAATTCGTTCTCCCTGTCAGCTAAACGTTTCCTTGGCAATAAAGTTGACATAACAGACAATGTGAACTTTCATCATTTATTTCTATGCAAAGTCTGCCAGTTTAATTTTAACACTTTTCATTAGCCGTTTCAGGCTGGCTGATAGCAAACAGAGGCAGATGACAAATCCAAGCAGTTTCTTATCCTGTTCCTGGTATGTGGGAAACAACCTCCAGTTGAAGTTTAGAAGAAAAACTGAGTTTGCAGCTTTCCTACCTAGTCCACATAGGCTTGCAATTGTTTCTATTTGCCTACAGCATGATGGGAGCAATATGCAACTTAGTGGATTTGGCTACCCTGCCTTTTTGGCTTACTGTCAGCATCATGACTCTTTTTGTCTGTCCATAGTGTAATGACCACCTTACATCTGTAGATACCCAAAGCATAGTGTAAGATGTGCTTAATAGTTTACATTTTTATTGTTTTAATTAAGAATATTACAAAGACCATCTCCTTGACATGCTCCTCAGCCTCTCTTTTGTTGGACATAATGGTGCACTTGACAATTTTAGGCCAAGAAGGAAGATGAGAGCATAATATTATACTCTCGCAGCCCCTGGACTATATTACATGTAGCCAACTAAACATATCCAGAACACTAGGCTGGATTTGTACACAACATGCCCTTCACTCACCAAGTTTACCTTTTAGTTATATATAAATCATAGAAGCATAGGATGGCCTGGGTTAAAAAGGACCATAATGATCATCTAGTTTCAACCCCCCCGCCCCGGTATGTGCAGGGTCAACAACCAGCAGACCAGGCTGCCCAGAGCCACATCCAGCCTGGCCTTGAATGCCTCCAGGGATGGGGCATCCACAACCTCCTTTTCTCAAAGATGGGTGTTCTATGAAAGTAAAACAAACAAACAAGCAAACAACAACAACAACAAAACTACCAACAACAGTAAGTACGTAAGTTTATAACAATTTTAAAAAAAATAAATTAAAAATGAGCTCATTATCTTTCCAGTGATTAGTATTCTCAGCATCTGGCTTCTGCTTAACTTGTCTGTACAGTCCTATGTCCAATGATTGAGTCCTCACGTGCTACCCATGGCCACTTACAGTTGTTTTTTTAAAGTATTCTCCACCTCTTCAAGAACAGGTGTCTTTCTGTTCCTGAGTGCAGCTCTACATTAACAGCTCTGCATAGCACAGTGATACTTTAAGTACAAATGGAATGTTTCAAAGATACCATTTTATGTAAGATACTGGGGTGACTGGACATGGAACAACGGGTGAGTGTAAGCACACCAAGCACACCCAGGTAAAGTATGGGAAGCTTGAGGACAGATTACCCTATTAAGTCCTAACAGTACAACATGCACTTACAACTGGGAAATGACTGGTTTGCTATCTGAATAACGGAAGCCTTGAGGCTTAGCAATAGAAAGCATTGCTTGCATGTGAGTTGACTCCTGGATATCAAGGGGAATGGTGAAATGAAAAGAACCAGCAGTTACTCCACTCATCTGCAGCTTGCAACTTTCTTTTAAGTATTATATTGGCACTTTCATCATTGTGCAATACTATAAATGTAATAGTTGCTTTTTTGCCAACTAATTTATAATATTGCTAATTTTCTGATTTTGCACTCAAAACAGATTCAGTTTAGAACAGAATTGGGCTTCTTTGTAAAAAAAAAAAAATATATATATAAAAAAAGCAAGTACTCTTTAACTTGAAAACAAGATATGACAGCAGTCCAAAAAATATTAACGACATAGATAAAATGATTAGGAAACTACTTCTTCAGAAGATAATTATCAGTGTACCTAAACCAAATTTGTTAATGGTAGGTTCAAAATTCAGGGGAAGACAGTTTTCATATCTGCTTAAACTATAGAACACATTGCCACAGGATGTTGTGGATACTAAATGCTTACACAGGTTCAAAATCAGATTACACCAGTTCATGAAAGGAAATCCCTCAAAGACTATTAAACACAAAAATACGGTCTCTGGTTCAGAAATTCAATGAGCCACAGATTGCTGGAAGATAAGTGTGAATATGCTAGTGTTTTGTTGCCATATGCTTGCTCTGCTCTTATCCACTTCCCTAGGTATCAGCTAATAGCCACACTAACTAGCAGGATATTTTCTGGGAATCTGTGTTGTCAATTCTGTGTTTAAAAATATATACACAAGTATGACACACAAAAAAATCAAATAAGACAATCAGTTTTTTACATATTTAACCTAGTACAGAAATGAAAAATAAGCATGCAATGACTGCTGGGTCACATTGTCTGACTGCAGATCAAATCTAATATCAATAGAAGATTATTAAAACATGTATAATCAATTAAACAAGAGAGCTATGAAAACAGTGCTAAGATTTTAATAGACTTTCCTTTAATCAGAAATACTCAGCTTACTTCATATCTAACCACTGCATATAACATGCATTGTTTGAGACATGGAGCTCCCTTAGGAGATGTAGTTTTCACAGCTCCACTGGTTCATATTTCCAGCAGCATATATCTGCTGCTCTGTGACAACCACACTGGCAGCCAAAAAAAATTTACTACAAGTTGATCTATGCAGTTCAGAGATCAGGATTTTCATAATTTTTTCTTGGCTGCGAACACAAAGCTTACAGCAAAACACAGCAGAATCTGCACGCTAACTAGTGTCCAAGAATCTTACACTAGATAGTGTATCCGCGTGACGTCCCAGAAAGTTTTATTCCTGGCAAAATGAAAGAACTATCAATTGCATGGTACAAAAGGGCAGGCTTTTTTGTTTGTTTGTTTTCAAGTCTGCAAAACTTGCTACATTTGGAGTACTTAAGAGTTAGCAAAAAATTACAAAATCCTTGAAAAAAAGTTTTATATTTACTACTTCTAAAACAGATTAATGTATATAAAGTTAGAAGTATCTCACATGAGTGTTAGCACTCAGCAAACATATTATCCTCAAAACTTAAAAGCAAATGCACACCAACGTCTCTTACTTCTGTAAAAGTATTTGACTTGCTGTAATGGAACTTCATCTATTCTTTTGTTGTTGTTGTTGTTATTTCCTTGTTTTGTTTTGTTTTCTTTTGTTTTGATAGAAGACTGGTTTCTTCAGAACTGCAATACTGTGTTGTACCTGCCATAGTAAACTCACTGCAGACAAAAAAAGCATGCATGTAACCTTCATTTGCATTTCTCTTGCAGTTATAGAATCATAGAATCCTTAGAGCTGGAAGGAACCTTAAATGTCATTCAGTCCAACTCCGCTGCAATGAACAGGGACATGCACAGCTAAATCAGGTTGCCCAGGGGCTGGTCCAGTCTCACTTTACAGGAGTCCTGGAGTCTCGACAAGGCATCCACCACATCACTGGGCAACCTGTTCCAGTGCCTCACCATCCTCACTGTAAAAGACTTTTTCCTTAAATCGAACCTAAATCTACCCTCTTTAAGCTTCAAATCATTTCCATAGTTCTATCACCACAGACTCTGCTAAAGAGTCTGTCCCCTCTTTTCCTGTAGCACTCATTAAGATATCAAAATGCTGCTATCAGGTCAAGTCAGAGTCTTCTCCTCTCCAGGCTGAACAACCAGCTCTCTCAGCCTGTCCTCATAGAAGAGGTATTCCATCTCTTGGACCATTCTTGACGCCCTCCTCTGGACATGCTCCAACAGGTCCACATCTCTCCTATACTGAGGACTCTACATCTGGATGCAGTATTACAGGTGAGGCCTCACCAGCACAGAATAGAGGAGCAGGATCACCTCCCTTGCTGGCCATGCTTCTTTTGATGCAGTCCAAGATATGGTTGGCTTTCTGGGCTGTGAGGGTACATTGCTGGCTTATGCCCAGCTTCCCATCCACCAATAACCCCAGGTCTTTTTCAGCAGGGAAATATCCTCATTAATGCGAGGATAAGAATATCAAACTAACTCTACTGATATACTGAGAGCTTATGCCTAGATTTTGCCAAGTATTTTCTGCAACTGAAATCCACACTTCTACAGTCAGATTTTAGTCAGCAAATGGTACATTAAGCATCATGTCTAATCTGCTTGAAGCTTAAGCTCTCAAGACATCCTTGTTTTCCCCAAGAGCTACTTCTAAATCTCACTCTGTTTTAAAAAGCTATACATGTGTAAGTAGGTCAATCTTAAATTAATCTAGTTAGAAGTACAGTGTTCTCCATTCAAACTGGTTTAACACTGCCTTAAATAGGTTTAGATTCATTCAGTACTTCCCAGAAAAAATAACTGCTTTAAAAAAGAGCTTAAGTGCATTTAGCAAGACAAATCTAAAATCAATTTTCATACCCCAATGCAATTTTTGAAGTAGAAGCAGGAGTGCATGCCTTAAGTTAGGACCTTTTACCTTCTGACAGATGGCAAAAATGTTTTCAAATAATCTCAGGTGAAGAAATGAAATTTCCTGTCACTACCAGCCAAATGAAGATTCTGAGAACAGTTTTTAATTAGGAACCTCACTTTGATGGGTTGGGACTGCCAAGGATTATGAGGAACTCGTAGATCAGATGTTGACTCATCTCTTTCTCAACAGTTTTATCATGGGATCATAAGCAACCTTCACTTCATTGGAATGAGGCAATCCAATCAGGTCTAGTGAGTACTATAAAAAAAGGGTATTTTTGTTTTCTTTTTAATTTGCATTTTTGAAATAAACATAGGAAAACATGCCAACAAAACTTTTATTCTATCACTATATATTACTAACAAGGTAGAGATGGAAGGTAAGTCCTATTCATAACTGTACTGTTGTCAAAATACGTTGTCCTTTTTTTCCCCAGTAGCAAACAGCTAAGTTCCTCAGGCATTATTTAAAATTACCTCAGATTTATAAAGAATGCTGCTTAAAATAAAGCAAAATATGGAGAATATAAGTAGAAAAAATATAATTAGTTTTCTTAGGATAGGGGATAGCATCTTATTTATAAGATCTTGAAAATGTAAATGATCTATCATGCTGCAGTAATTTGGAGAGTAGGAGAGGAAGATTTTACTGGTTCTGAGGCTTAACAACTACACAGTAATTGTCCAGAAATCTAACTAGAATCCAGCACTTCAACATCTAATTATATTGCAGTGAATAAAATAAAATAAAAAAAAATCACATTCTCCATATTTAATGATGGCAAGATGAAGATAACTTGGAGAACAGCCCTGTTAAAGCCAACAGGATCTACCATCAGCTTCAGGGAAATAGAACACAGTAGAGGATCTTTTCACTAGCAGTAGAGACAGTCCCCTCCTCCTCCTGTCTCTGTGACTTTCAATTTACATACAGTGATTTGAAACTTTTGCAATTAAAAATACACTTAGGAAAAGATTGCTGTTAATGATTTTGAATATACATTATCCCCCATATTGCACTGAGAGGTCATTGCCCTTTTCTACATTTAGATACAACATTCATTGTGAATAAATTTTTTGATTCAGAAATAAGGTGATGTATGTATAGCACCTAAATGGATTGAAGTCATGAGGGCATTGTAATGTCTCTCTTGTCTTTAAATTAATATATCAATATATCTTTCTTTTCCTTTTTTTTTTTTCTTTTCTTTTTCTTCCCAGTGCTTATATTCAAAATAAAAGGAAGTTTAAATTTCTTCTTAATAAATACTTCTTTCCTATCAAAAGAGATTCTGTCCTTGTTTACTTTCCTGTGGTTGCCAATTTTTCATCCTCCTTTCTGACCATCACCAGAAGTGCTATGGAAAGAAATTCAGGGAAGAGTTACTGCAGCTCAGTTGGAATTAAGGTACCAGCTGTATTCAACTTATCCTGAAAGCAAAGCATTAATTTCTTTAATAAGAGTGCTTTTTCCTGACCAGTAGGCCTATTAGACTACTCCTAGAAGTCTTCATTTCTACATTCTTCAGAATGAGGGAGGAGTCAAAGTACAGACTCCTTTCCCACTTCCTTAGAACTTTTGATTGGAAATCTGCAAACGACAAAAAATCATGCCCCTAAAGAGGCAAAGGGAAGTAGCACTAAGCTGCAGAGATGAAGTGTAACAGTTGAAAATGATCTCTCAGTCTGGAAAACTATTTAAGTCAAGTAAAAGCCAATAAAATCAAGAAAGCATGATGAGAAAAACAAACAATAACAACAATAACAAAAACAACAACAGAATACCTAGAGTATGAGGTCAGTGTGATTAACTAGTTGATGTAAGGTAACTTAGGAATATTTTTACTCAGAATACTGAATTTGTATATCATTCCTTATTTTCTTCTTGGTTTGCTGCTCAATCAATACAAAAAAAAAAAACTGCTACGTAAACTTTTATAAAAGTTAAAACAGTTTATGGAAGCATTACAAGGAGCTGGATGTCTTTTCTGAAGTAGACAATAGGTATTTTCATTAGCAGAACAGTAAAAGGTGAAAAATCAGGAATGTACTTTTCCATAGGACGCACAGTTCACATTTTGCTTCTAAATAACTGGGCTGATTTGAATTTTCAAACCACTCTGGTTTAATTAGAATAGAAATTAAATAGATAATCTAATTAAATAGAAATCTGAGAAAATCATTGCTTTTGGGTGATATTTAATTTAAAAAATAAGAAAGAAAATTTTATTGCTAAAACTTTTTACTCTTCTGTTCAATATTTAACAACCCCACATGAAGATGACTATTGGTGGACTACTGCAGCAATGAAGCTTAAAAAAAAAGACACTCACCTGAGAAAAATGACTCATGGCTAAGATCAGAAATAGATTTTTCAACCTTCTGCTTTTCAGTGCTCTTAGACTGAGCTCAAGATGGTAGAGAGCCTAAGAGAGCTGTAAGTCTTTTCTTCCTGTCAATCCCCAATGGAATGCTTGTCTTCTTTTTCCACTTGAAAATTGTTTCCAGTCACCAAAAAAAAATAAAAAAGTGGACATTCCTTCAGGATTCCTAGACCTAAGCTAATGCAGTAAAATTGTCATTGGTCTACCCAATAACTGGAAGTCATAAAGAAAGAGGAGCTCTGAACATACAAATCAACTACACCTATGTTGCTACTTCTAGGATGTCAATCACACAGTGCACTTGTTTTGACAATAGGTCTGACCAAAGATTTGTGATACATATGATATCAACAATGAAACTAGGATTTGCCAAAATTCTTTGGAAAACTCAGATTGGTAAGATATTTATTTAAATTTTCATTTATTTTGCAAAAATTTTGAAGTCATAAACTATCCTGGGTTCTCTGTCTTGACTACTGGATTCTAATAGGAATACCTCTCCCTCATAGAAGTATATAAGAACACATCAAGGTAGAAGTTATTAAAACTGAAAAATATTTTTTTTTCTGGTAACTCTTCATGACACAGACAACAAAACTTTTTCCTTATAAAAGGCCAACATTCTAAGATATCTAAAAACACATTTTTAGTAATAGCACAATTCTGTGGTCACTTCATTTTTTCATTCTAGATATCTTAAAATAAATAAATACAAGAAATAGCTTTTGACAACTGCTCTACAAAATACAACCACAAAAAGATACAATAAAAAATGTCTATCCTTTTGCATTCTGAAGATTATTTAAGAAACAGAAGAAGATAGCTAGAGGGTCACACATTTTAATTCACTCTAAAATTGTCCTCATGCAGAAATGTTCCAAAAGTGTTATCACATTTTACAATGACACCTTGTCTTCAAAATACAAATGCCTGTAGATTTTCCTGAGTGCTTTAAGAAATAGTTCCAGAAACAAAGAACATGATCTGCAGCATTTGTTTCCAACTAAGCCTATAAAAACACCTTGACTTAACCTCAGAATGCAGAGACTGACAATGTAATTGGACTGCACAAACAGCAGACTCTCACTGTTGTTTCTATGAGCTGAGCTTGTGGAGGGCAAATATGAGCAGTGTGCTACATTTTGTTCCAAAAGAACCTTGGGTTCAGTCTACTGGAGATAAGCTTCTTGAACCCATTCTATGACTGAAGTCCTTCACATTACAGTAAGCTGCTCTTGCCTCACTGTCCCTTGCGCAACAAAAGTATTGCACCATCAGAACAGCCAAAATATCCCCGAAATATTCATTTAATGCTTTGCTAGAAACAACAGGCTATAAATGTTGGTACACAAAAAACTCTGAATTTGACTTGGGAGATATTAGGTGAGAAACTTCCTGTTACATAAAGCCTCTGACTGTTCACAGGATAGGTTTAACATTCAAATACAAGTTTTGCATTTCACTGTTATCTTTATAATTTTTTGTGCATCAGTAACATCCTGTTTGTGCATCAGTGCATCCTCTTCTGTGCACCATTGTTTGCTGAAAAGACTCTCTACAGCTGTGTAACTGAGATGGAGAGATCTATTAGTACATCTGGAGCCAAAGCAGTGAACACAGAATGTCTACACAAAAATAATTTCTTGATACTCTTCTGATATATATATGCAAAAGTCAGTTTTAAATTAGGCTTCTTAGATAATAGAATTAATTTAGTGAACTCAGAGCTCAGCAAAAGTCAGATTATACTTCTGCAAAAAATATCTTTGAAGAGCATCCGTACTCTTCAGCTGGTAAACTATAGGTTTGTCTGCTGCATTGTGTAGTCATTTATATGACAATAAGGAATCACGAGTTCCAAAAAAGATTCCAAATTGGGAAACGTTTGTTCTGTTCTTGGAATAGCACTCTTAAGAGCTGACTTAAAATGCTGCCGTTTCATCACCATTAAGAAAAACAGATTAGGTTTCTTACACATAGATATTCACTGTATCGGTGAGTAGTCTCAGTTGTTTTTAACCGCTCTTATATTACTTCTAATGAACATTCAATTTCCCCTAAACCTAAATAAAACGCATATGGCAAACAAGTTAGAAATGAAAGTAGTTCATGTCAACATTCAGCAGTACAATGGTTGAATGAACATAAATGTTCCTAATGAGAGTTTAATGTGCTTCAAGAGAAACACTATTTCATGCTCTAAGTTACATTTAGACAGAAACTTTTTGTTGAAGATTCCTAACAGACCAGTTAAATGAAGAGATATCTAAAGAACTGTGAACTTAGGAAACTAAGTGACTTTAAGAATAGGGAAGCATAGAAATAGCTGAAAATTCATGATACATTTTAATTATTTTTATTCATTTTGTTTAAACTGAAATCTTCTCTTACCATCATGATTAGGATTTCCCAAAGTCCATGGCTCATCTGAGTCAAAATGAGTGTCTCCCCCAATTCCTGGCCCAGGGAAATACGCGTGGGCCAAAAATCCTCCCTCCCCATCAAAGGGAGAACTGTCTCCATGAAAACCTGATGCAAAAATGATCGTAATATCCACATCTCTCTTGCCATTTTCTAATTCAATATAAGGAACTTCTTCAAATGTTAGGGGAGTTACATTCTGCCACACATCAAAGGCACGGCGAATGGCTTTACGAGTTTCAGCATCGCCTACTTTTGGAGTGACGTTCTTAATGCTGAAAGAAACAGACAAAGATTAAACAGATTAAACTTGACTGCTTACATCCATTTTTCCTTAATTATTAAAAAAAGTTCCTCCGTTCAAACAGGCCGGTGTGGCATTATTTCCCTTAGGAAAATATTTTTAATCAAGCAGGTGAGAAATTGCGCTAATCTGTGTAGTCCTTTATGCTAAAACTTATTACATATTAGCTGTGTTATTCTCAGCAGTGCAAAAACCTTACTTTTAAAACATGAAGAATATTTCTAAATGAAAAAATTCCTAGCAGTGGGATAACCAGATTAATCAGCCACCGACTGTTTACCTCCTGGATCACAATTCAAATCCATCACATCTAAAGAATGGCATGTCAATTCTGATCAGAAGGTTAAAATGTTTCCAGTTAAATGAAATTTTTAACTTAGCAAGTCTGTTAACAATTGTAAAACTCCGTACTGTGACCACCAACCATTATTTGCAAAGCCTTGAAAATGGTGCTTGATGCATTTCCAACTGGATGGATAATTCCTTATCACAAATAAGGAGCTTGATGCTAATATGCCTTTTATAGTCTGATTGCTTTTATTAAGCATGCATAAGACTGTAGAGTTCATCAGAAAAATCATCTGATAGAACATAATTTTGTGTTAATTCTGGAAGTAATGTTGCTAAGTACAAATTACAGTCTCCACTACTTCTTCAATTACACTCGAGTAAAGGGCAAAGAAAATAATATCAGAATTACAACTGAGTTCCAAGTGGAACTAAATTTACAGTAAAGTTATCTTTAAAAACTCATTTATTTGCTTTTATTTCAGATTTCAAGAATGCCAATGATTAGATTTAGACTTATGTGTCTGTACTGAAACTGCTGCAATTTGATACCATCTCGTTCATTTGACATGTGCTTGACTAACTGGACAGCACGAGTTTCACAAATAGCATTCTAGAATGTACGTAAATTTCTATTAATCTGTACAGCAAAATGTGTTAATGGAGAACAAAAAGAATGTCATGAATAGGCTTAAGAAGAGACTATTTTTCAACAGTCACGACCATTAGCTCTTCATTTTTGCCCACCATGAAAAATAGCTTGGAGGCTGCACTTGTAAAAAACTACATCAGCAGAGGTGACCCACTGTTGAAACATACCACCCACTGTCTCACAGTGCTCACATTCACTGTTTTGTTTCTGTAAACATTCAGCAAGCATCAATGGATGTCAGCAGGTGCCATTTTTTCCCCATGGAGGAATTTAATGACACTTCTTTGTTTCATACGCACTTCCACATCAGACACCATTTGATCAGACTGCCTCTCTTCTGCCATCTGTTACACAGCAAAATTGTATGTAATGGAATATTAGTAGGAAAGTTCAAACTCTACTGTCATACCACCATCATCCCCCTTTGATGTTGTGGGCCAGCATAATAAAATGGGAGACATTACATACAAAGAAGCCCCATACACAACGTGCATTTTACAACTATCTAGTAAAAAGCTAGAAATGTGTAATTAAGTATTTCAGAAATTCCTAACTTTCTTTCTAAAATAGCATGGACTTAAGGATCATTCCTCTTTGTTTCTTACAATGTCAATCACAAGTGATAAAAATTTTCACAAATTATTCTAACTCATAAATCAATACCAACTTCTTCAAAAAGGGAAAAGTTAAGCAGTTGGGAATTATCCCAGGGAAGGTAAGGAAGGCACATGAGCATAGTGCTTCTCCAAAGGGTGTAATATAGGTGTGTTTTTTCTGCGAATAGAAAGTTCATGGCTTTGTTTTTTTGCTTGCACGTGTAGCTTTTCCTTTACCTTTTTTTCTCAGCCCATATTACTTTTCTGCTTCTCCAGCACATTCTGGAGAGTGAGTGAGTGGCTGGTAGTGCTGAGCTGCCTGCAAGGGTTAAAGATCAACACCTTTCCTTATAGTTATTTTATGTGGTTAAAAAATACTGGATGCACTGTTCTGAGGATCAGTCCCTGCAAAATCTCTCCCTCCTTTGTGAATTACTATTTTAAGATGCCTCAGAAAGTTTTCAATCCACCCATCCTGGGCCCAATGAGAATGCACAATAATTTGCAAACATGAATGAAAACATCTCATAAAAGTACACTCACACTGCCACTACCAAAAACTTCATACAATTAACACGCTGCCATGCTAAGAATATAAAATGAAAAACTGGTGAATTTTGTCTCTCTCTAATCTGGAAGTGTGCACATAAAATGTCCCAAGTGAAGTTCACTGAAGGATTAGGTCCTCTGTTGTTTGTTGCGTACAACGAATACAGCTAATGAATCAGCACACTTTTCTAGAAAATAGATTATGTCTAGCAAACCTGTTATTTTCTATGTAGTAATGTTTAACCTCATAAATCTACTATTAGTTTTATTGTTTTCTATTTAGAAATCTTAATAATGGATCAAAATCACACTTTGAGGTTATATAAGCTGCAAAATGACATGAGGAGATGGATGAAAACATTGGATAAAAGCAGATTGGAGTTTTGTATTGGTGATGAATTGATTAATTACTTGATCTAAGAGGAATCGATTCACATTTTAATCCTTATCACTTTACATTTTCTTGCCTTTTCAGTGCACAGAATTAAGTTTTAATCACTGATTACAAAAGAAAAATTGAGCCATTGTTCTGGTTTCACAAACATTAACTATGGGTGATTACCTACGATGGGGGACCTATTCCAGGGGCTTCAGCTATTTAATTATTTTTGAAGCAGCATTCTACACCTCAAGATTCATTGTCAAGAAAAAGGATTTTTCAAAGCATACATTCTGTATTAGCACAAGACTGATTTCAGGCTTCCAAAATGGCCTTCTGGAGAGAGTAAGATTATGATGAAAAATGTGGCTTCTGAAAGAAATGAAACAAATCAGTAGTTATTCCAGTTTCCAGAAGATGATTGGCCTTTTAATGGGTTTAATACAAGCCATGTTCAATCCTAAAATGCCAAATTCTAACACTTCTTTTAACAACAACATTGAAGTTGTCTAGCTGGAAATATTGCTTAGAATATTTCACCAGTACGGACACATAAATACCAAAGAATTTCACGTTTCTTTCTTAGTCTTGGTCTCCAAAGCATGGTAACAAAATCAGTAGCTACAGTGTATCAGCTTTCAGAAATTCTACAACACTTCTAAGAACTTGGTTTAGACATATCAGTGCAGTAGCAGATAAAGTCTTAAATGATCCCTTTTCTTATTACATGGATACATCTTAAAAACAGCAGTCACCTAAGATAGTGGTAACTGTCACTTGTAACAAAAAAAAAAAAGGAGCTAGGCATCTTACATTCAACATGTTCAGATAATCTGTCTCAAATAAACATAAGTGGGGAGCATGCTGACTCAAAATCACTCCTGTTGCATGGTGGCAGTACTGCAAAACAAAGGCCGTTGTAATAAGAAGGTGGTATTTCCTGAGTGTTGTCTAGTGATCTCTTCATAGAAAAGAAAGACAGGAGAGAGAAATCTTCAGTGCTGACATTGAGCAGAACAGAAGCAGAAGCTTAAAGAGGCTAAAGACTGTACTTGCAGTTTCTTTCAAAGTTTTTTAGTAAACAAATTGTGAAGAAGACTCATACTCTATTTTTTAAAAAAACAAGCACACTAACGACTTTATGAAGAAAGACTAAGTGAACTGGGTCTATTTAGCCTTGAGAAAAGAAGGCTGAGAGGGGATTTGATCCAGGTTTATAAATACCTGAGGTTTGGTGGCCATAGTGGCAAGGCCGGATTCTTTTCAGTAGTGCGTGGGGACAGGACAAGGGGAAACAGCCAGAAACTAGAGCATAGGAAGTTCCGCATGAATGTGCACAAGAACTTCTTTATGGTGAGGGTGACGGAGCACTGGAACAGGCTACCCAGGGAGGTTGTGGAGTCTCCTTCTCTGAAGATATTCAAGACCCTCCTGGATGCCTACCTGTGCGACCTGGTATAGGGAACCTGCTTTGTCAGGGGGATTGGACTCGATGATCTCTAGAGGTCCATTCCAACCCCTATGATTCTGTGATTCTGTGATTCTGTGACTTACAGATTTTGAAAGCTGTTATTTTTAGACAATCACAGACATGTACCCACTGAATAGAATATTTTATGGTTATTATCGTTGTTTGATGCAAACATGGTTTTCAACTTAGCAGTTCGTTTAGGCATTATAGTTTTTAAATGCATCTCTTGTAGAAGAACGAAAAAGATTTCATCCATGATATGAACTTTCCACACTGAAGAACTATTTCTACAAATGCTTGAAGAGTCTTGTTTTGGAGACTATTTTTCTGAAACTCTACCTCATGTTCATTTTAAAAAAAAGCTTTGGGTTTTTCCTCTCTTCCTCCCCCACTTCCTCCAAAATAGCCTCCAAAAAATTCTTCATCTTTCAGTGACATATTTTTGGCTACAACAACTTCAGGAGCCTTGTAAGGCTGTCAGGATATACCTCACTTGGCTCTGTAGAATCACTCCTTTGAAATTTAAATAGGGAATCACATCTTGACAGTAGATTTCATTCTTTTTTCTTTTTTTTTTCCCATGCTGTAAGTAGAACGCTTCATTATTTATTTAATTAATTATTTATTATTTTCCTAAATTGGTTTACATTCTGTATATAAAATTAACACTACTGACCAAAACTAGATATAATGCATGGTTCAGGAAATGTTAGATAAAGCTCCGAATACTTTTGCATAAAATCTAGCATTACCACTTATCTAGCAGTAATATTCTTCACAAGAATTGTAATAACTCAGTGACAGAATCTTCCATGAGCTGCAGAATTTGATACTTCTTCAATGCATATAATGAATAATGTTTTAAATAAGTTTTGCCAATTTATCCAGGGTACAGGATTACTACCCTGTTGTGATGATTACAGTGGATATTAGTGGGTGCTTTCCGAATTACTAGGTAACTATAATGATGCAACTTTTTCTATAACAATAATATATCAATTAATTATAAATTTGGAGAACAGTTCAATTTCTTTCAAAAATTCCAAGGTTTTCTTGATCAAAAGTCGCAAATGGGAAACCCTAATCTAAAACAAGAAGAGACACAGAAGAAAACAGAAGGAAATCCAACTGAATAGGAAAAAAGATGCAGTCAGTAATCTTTATGAAGTAATCAACAAATTCTAGATCTTTACATGATATGGAACAGTTGAAATATATCTTAAATTTAAATAATTGGTTGAAACATCACTGTTCTTGTCAGTGCAATCTAAACTGAATCTAAGCTTTTTTATTCATTTTTTATGATCCCAATCTTAACTTTTATTGAAATGAATAGATTATCTCTGGTTAAAGATATTTTTTATTTTGTGTCATAATTTCTCTAGAGACACTTTCCATGAAGTTACTTCCTTAATCTCTCACTTCTTTCTTCTCACTTTGCTACCTCTTTGAAGCTATAAGCTAAAAACCTTTCTCATGTAAAACATGATCATGATTTCATATAGCTCCTGCTCCAGCTGATTAAACTCAAGACAGACATATTCCTTTTGATTTTCTTGTTCTGTGGTCACATTAAGAATCATCTTACTGTTGCCACAGTGGACAGAATCCATAGCTCTCTTGACTCTTTGCTTTCATGGCCAATACAATCCCTGTAATTTGTTAAAAGGAGCTGAAAAGTGACAAGAGTAAGATTCCCAAGATACAAAGCCAATTTGAGTAAATATTTTGCTTTTACAGAAATGTGATCCCATGCTGTATTTTACTACTAATTAATTTGAATAGAACGGAAGACAAATATATTTATGTTTAAGTATTTTATTATTTCAGGATTGCTGAAGTAGGCAATTATTAAAGAAATGAGAATTTCTATTCTGCTAGGGAGATAAATCTTATTTGAAGAAGGCTAATAGTAAAAGTTCATATAATGAAGAGTATTTTTACTTTGATTACACTGTGGAAAATCATAGCTACTCAATTGTACAGGCTTTTAAGTAGAAATCTGCTCTCACAAGTATAGATACTAGATTTTTTTTTTTTAATCACAGAAATTTTAGAATCTACGTAGTGTAATTTTAACACTTTTTATTATGTATATTTTACATTTCCTTCCCCTTTGGTTTAGCGGTGCGTGAGAAAGGCCTTTACGAAAATAGATTTTGTGATAGCACCAAGATGGTTGTTTTTTTCCTTTTTTCTTTTTTTTCTTTGGGGGGTGGGGGGGAATATGCTAGAATACATGCTTAAATCAGCCTGTAGGAACAGAAATTCTCAATTTTAATCACATTCAAAAACTTTGCCTATAGTGGCATATCTAGCAGAACTAGATAGATACCATAAACTTTCCCATCTATCATAAAGGTGATTAGAAGTGAAAATTTTAAGGTATTTTTGCTTGAAAGTTTGCAGGAGATATAAGTATAATGGCCTAAGAATATTTGATATGTCATTATTTAAGATTTAATTCTACATCCATCAATACTATAGAAAACTACTACACAGTGTCAGGAATTATTATAATATCCCTGTCTCAAGGATTGAGCTCTATCATAATCTGAGAGTTTACAAGAATTGCACTGTAGGAAACAACTAGTTTTCCTAGTATAAGTCCCCGTGCTTCTAGAGTTTACAGTTGCAAGTCCTCAGAGTTCCAGCAAAGCACGTCAGTAGGAATGATAAGAACTCGCAGGTGGGTAATTTTAAAAGCATCTGTTTTCAGAGAACCCTAAGAACTTCTTCACCATGCCACTCAGCATGTTTTCTGCATCTGCAAGTATCACCTCTTAAAATAAATCTGCATGTATTTTTCTGTGCTACTGTGACCTCTGTGATACAAGAGGAGCTACAACTTTCAACATTGGCTACTGACTTGAAGGTTCAAGAGCACATCATCAGGGATTCCCACTGAGTTAGTCATGTAAACCTCATGTGTATGTGGGGAAAAAAATGATAATGAGGTCTATACATTCTAGCATGCTTCAAAATATATTACTTAGATGTAGGTAAATATAACTGAATTAAAGCACAGAAGATCGCCTTCATATTGAAGACTGACTACCAGATATTTCTGTTGCTCGTAAATTAATTAAACTTAGAATCTTCTCAGCATTTCTGAAACAAAACAAAACAAAAACAAAAACCCAAACAAATAAAAAAACGACCAAAAAACAAAACAAAACAACAACAACAACAAAAAACGGACAGTGTTTATTTCTCCTGATTTCTGTTTTTTACTTTTAATGGAAAGAGAACTTGCTCATGTCTTCATATTGATGGATCTGGCATTTTTCATTAATGACCAAACTGAAATCAAGGTAATTCAGCATACGCTGACTTAGTGATAAGTAGATTTAATAAGTGTGACTCCTTGATTTAGGAAATACTTACTTGATATTCACTGTGACAGTTATTTTAAAATACTATGTTATCATCCAACTTGTTGCTACTTTGAATCAATAATATTTTCTAAATTTTCTTAACATAGCTTTTTCCTAATTTTCTGTGTGACACTTAATCATTAAAGAAAAATTCTTTTTGCACATTCCAGTGTGAATCATTTCGACTGTAGACACACATAGCATATCACTAACAAGACAGACAGGATTTTTTCTTTGCATACTGAAACTTTCAACTAGCATCAACTCATTTAACTGGACAGCAGAAAGATAGTCATGTTCACATCATCCATCTTTTGTTGTTTTTCAGAAACCTCAAGTCAAGAATAAATCCAGCTTGTTAGGAAAGGAAGAACACATTAATCTAGGGCTTGACCCGAGGCCCACTAAGTGAAGAGAAAGTTTAAATTATTCCAGCCGATTTGTGGTGAAGCCATTGGCCATCTACAGAGAAGTCAATCAAATTAATGTTACCTATTCGTGATCAACCGAATTGTATTTTTCTCTTCATCAAGGTGGCAGAATAAAGCTGCAGAACAGTGTTTAAAGTACTTTTAAAATTTTCTTTTAAAATGATGATTTGTAAATGATGGTCATAACTCAACGCAAATCTTAGATTTTTTAGATAGCATTCTTTAATTTTATTTGAAAAATAGTCTGCAGAATTAATCATCTGAACAATGGACCAGTTACTGACTCTCTTAGCAGTAGAGTTAAAATTATGAATTGTATGCCAAGACTTCTTGTGAGGAAGACTTCATATGAAATAATTCTCTGTCTAATTATATGTCTAAAGAAGACATGTAAACATTCATGTTCTATTTTATGAAGCTGATTTATTTATCGTTTCATAATCTTGCCCTTTCTTTAAGGTACCAGATGATTTACTTCTCTATCAAAAGAGATGATTGCTCTCAAGAGCAATTTGTGTCTTGGTAAACTTCACCTTAAAAAAATAAATAAATAAATAAATAAATAAAAAATCCCTTTATAGGATTTTTAGATTTCTACTCTGAGTCTATATTACGTTCAATCAGAGATTGGTTTGTAACATGATACAGTGTAAAATAAAAGGAAGAGTCAAGACTGTATCATTATTTTTTTTTCTGAACTGTTCTGTAATTGAGCTACAGGTTTCAGCACTTGCAAACACAAGATGGCAAAAAGGTTCAAATAATAACTTTCTTTTACTCATATAGTAAAAATAATATTAAAATACAACATAAGTGTAAATAATACATAAGTAAAAATAACATTTATAAGGTATACAAGACTGAGCTGTATCAACCAGAAAAGATACAGGAAGTAAAATTGCTCCATTATAAACAGACAATTCTAACAACCTATTCACCAGTTTAAGTAAATGGAAAGCTGCATTCCCTGATGGAGATAAATTATAACTAATGAAGCACAATTCCCATTCTATGTTACTATTTCAAGTAACAGAATTCTGCATAGCGACACTGCAGACATACAGTTTTTTAAACTAATGATAATAATATGCTGCCAAAAAGTTCCATCTTGAAATTTTGAGGAACTGCTCAGTCTGAAAAATTAAAAATTGAAAATATGGAAATGTAGGGGAAAAAATATAATCAAATTTGAATATGTGTCTGTTTTGATCCTCCTACTTATGATTACAGAGACAATATAACAGGGAAAACACTATTAACAACAATAGTTCTGTTAAATTTAACAGATGCCAACGACAATGCTCAGGGTAAAAATATTAAGACAGACAGAAAAAATGAAATTAAAAATTCAAGTAGACACAGATTAAATTGCATTTATATGTGATATCTATTCTATTTAACCATTAACAATGTTTTGATATTTTTCTTAAAGTGATGATTTTATATATGTAGCATCTGAGGATATACGGCATCTTAAATATACTCTTGCTGGACAGATTGAAAATGATGAATTTATATCTGTTGAATTCTTACAAAGGGCTTTACTCAGTACCGTGTTTTCACCTCTTTGAGTGATAGAAGAGTCAAGAAAGAGCTTCACATCTGTGAATTTCACAGAGTTCAAAAAGGTTTTATAAATTTAAAGTTAATATTAAATATTTTCTTGAAATAAGCAACAAACATTTGAAAAGTTTGCCTTGCTGTAAAGTCCTCAGCAAAAACAAACAAAACAGCAACAATTAAAAAAACAAAAAAAACAAAAAAAACAAACACCAAATATTATCAGAAGTCCTGCAAGGAACTGCTGCTAAGGCTCATCTTTTTTGCCTTTTTTTTTTTTTTTTTTTTTTAAACATACAACATACTCTTTTCTTTGCAATTACTTCTCTTGTTTAGAAAAGTAGGTGAATGCACGTCTATGATAAGATAACTTTGATAGACAGCACCTTTTCTTCATTGCTCATTCTGTGTTTTATTCTGTTCTTTTCAGAGAAGTGGAAATAAGAGATAAATTTCTCCTCTGAAGGTTTTATTAAGTCTACTTGGCAGGCACAGATTAGACTACAAGGTTTAACTAGATAGGAAGGCAGAATGCAGCTGGAAACCTGCAGTTTACAAAGAGACTGAGAAGTGGCAATGAATAAAACAGAGCAGGCATAAAGCTAGAGATATGATCAAAAGTTTAGGGAACAAAGAAACTTAAAATGTCAGTCAGTTAACTGGAATTAAGCTTGTAAGCATGAAACCACAGGGAAGAAGGGAAGAATTTATTTCTCTTTTTTTGATTGCTCTTAGTTGCTTTGCATTTTCTATATCCAGAAAGATTGGTATTGTATTATTTATTATATTTTTTAACACTCAGCCTTGTTCTAAGCTTTACTAGCTTAAGTGTATTTTGGTCTGTAATTCACCAAAAATTAGTACAGGTTATAAAAAAATCTATAATGAAATAGAAAATCAGACTGCATACAAAGGAGAAGGAAAAGCACATACTTTTAGCTGATCCTGAATGCTTTTCATATGTATGTGTGCACACTATGTTTAAATTTTAAAATTCAGATAGAAGTGATTTCTTAGTCTGATCATCTATGTATTTCATCTACATTAAAATTAAAATTAAAGAGCATCACCCAGTGCAACGTGGTAATCACAAGGTAGTCAGTTCTCTATCACTTGAAGTTATACCAGTGTTTAATGTCTTAAAATAAAATTCTCCAATTAAAACATAAGCCATAGCATTGATATAGAGTTACTAATGAAACTCTCTTCACTGTGGTATGAAGTACAGTAGTACCACTAGAGCTTACGGACTTAAAATTTAATATTTATATGGTTATGAATAATGTCAGCAGTCAGTGAATTTAAAAACAATTTTGTCCCCTTGAACTCACTCTTCTTCTAACAGAAATCTCAGCAAGGCCAAGCAAATTTTCAATTAGGTCTTGTTGGAATCATTGGCCTGCTGAAAAACTGTGTATCCTATGTTGCATACCTGATATTTACTTTGGGCAGCAGATCTCTAGCAAGTACACAACCTGAATCTAACTTATCCTGAAAAGATCAGCTTTGACAGTATAGGCAACATACTGTGTAACCTATGTGCCAGACTCAGGAACTCAGACTCCCAGTGTACATTACCATGTAAGCAGGAAAAAAGTTAGGTCAGTGACTCACAAAAATGTAATCAAATTCATGGTTACATCAGAACATACCTGTAGACCCCAGCACTTTACTGAGACTGACCTCGTTCAATAGCATATTTTACATACTTAAATTAGAGATCTCAATTTTATTAGAGTGCTCCCGCTTTCAGAGAAATGCTCCCTGAGAAGCTGTTAAGAGGGTTGTAAGGCAAGGTTAAGGACATATGTGTGTCAACTTGATGCTGAAAGCTTTAGAGAATTTACTGTTTACTATATGCATTGATTTTGATGAATTCTGATCCAAAAAAAATCACTTGATTCTTGTGTAGAACATACACACACACTTAACCAAGTATTCAAGTCAGCATTTTTATAAAATATATTATCAATAAACTTCTTGAAATATTGAAATATAGCTCAAAAACTTACACTTACTTTTAAAATTCAGTGTGACTAGTGACATTTATAAGTCTATGTTAGTATTTTTGGTACCTGTAAGTGATATGTTTGTGTTGCCACTTCTGTCCTGTTAACGCATATCGTTTCCGACGGATGTTAAATTTAGAGCTGCCTCTTGTTTGGTCAGGCACACCACATCGAGGCTTCTTCATCCAGCTGCAAGAAATACCACATGGTTGAAGCAATGTGGTAGAAAAATCATAACTACTACACTAACACCCAACTAACAAAAACTTTTAACTTTTTACAAAGTTATAGTATTACCAAATTTATGCCTGCATGAAAGAATGGCTAAAAAGAGGAAGTTATCTTGCTACCAGATACATATTTTGTGGAGATTCATTGACTCTAATGACATTCAGAAGCAAATTTATTTTCTGTTGTTTTTCCCAGTTTTCTTTTGATATAACCACTGAACAAAGGCTCCACAACAAGACAAGTCATGCATAATTAGTAATTTACTCTGATCCATTCAAGGTAATTATGATAAGCCTTGCTTACTGGAGGTGATGTTAAAGTAAATACACACAGGTTTACTCAATCACTAGTTACTAGATTAATTTTTTGTTCTATGATCCTTCTATTTTGCCTCATCAACATTTTATTTAAAAAAGCCTCAAGTACTTCTAATCAAAGAGCCCAGACAACTGTCAGAGCATTGAAACCTCCAACATCATGATACTATAATTTCTTTATTAGATGTTCTTACCATCTCACTGTCTTTCTACACAATGAAGAGAATCAGCTCTGGAAATATCTAATTCAAGAATTCTGCCTAGGGAAAATTTAATGTTCTCCATAGAATGAATTTGAAAAGGTCTAATTCACAAGCAAAAACAAGCATTTTGGAAGCACAGACTTCCCACAGAAATGCTTAGTTTTTGCAGTGCTCTTAATACTTCAAAGTATTCCAGTATTTCAGACACATCCAATTTGTCAAAATTACAAATTATCAAAAGTAAGATGAAACATGATTTCAGCAGCAGCAGTATCACTGACATAACTGTTTCTCCCTTGTAGTATAAGGGCTTATTTAGCTTGACTAAAAGGAACAAAACTCAGCTGAAGCAACGTTTTTATATGAACTGAATAGCTGAGGCACAGTTTTCCGTCAGGATGATAGTCAGATTTCAGACATTACTTGTGTAAATAAAGCACAGTCTTCTCTGTTACTTTTCCAGGTCCGTGACTTTATTTCTATTATATCACATAATTACTGATATAAAAAATACAGATCTCCTATGGTACTTACATATTCTCTATTCAGGCTTGCATGAATCACTTTCTGACCATCCAACTGTCATTTAAGCAATGTTTCATAAATACATGTACACAATAGCTTTATGAATGGAAGACAGAGAAGTCATTTGAGATGTCACCTAATTAGAATGTAGACTCCTTTTAAAAATATGTGCAGATAATAAAACCTCAACAAACAAACAAACAAACAAACAAAAACCAGCCAAGTTATTTAATCTTTTCCTTTTAGATATTTGAAAATTATCTTATATAGTCAAAATGAAAACATGGAATATTTGTGACACAAAGGACTATTTTATATATATATATATATATGTATATGTATGTATGCATGTATATCATAGTACCATATATGTATAAATATATGCATATACTATACAATCCAATGAAATCTTTGGGTTTTCCACTCTGTACTCAAGGAATAAAATGTATATTGCAAGTTTTATAACTGCAACTAATACAGGACAAACTATATTGCATAATGAATGAATTTTTGGAGACAGACAAATGGAATATAGACTTCCAGTCAAATCAGCCACACTAATTCTTATAAATGAGGCAAGCTTCATTTATAACTATGGATAGAAAACTATTGTTTAAATGTCTAAAATAAATCAGCCTGTAGGATAATATAAATTTTAGTGACTGCATGAAGTTGACTCTTAACCCTGCTTGTACTGATAAACACTATAGCAGAATGTCAGGTGATGCCTCCATAAAGTAGTGCAGTAGAAGAAACCAAAATTTATACATAGTAACCAACCACCTAAAATTTTGGTCTGTTATCAAACATGAAACAATTATTTGCTTTAATTTCTTGTCAGAATATATACAGAGTATGTCTTGAACATAAAATTGTTGACTGTCTGATATGTGTTTGTAAGGAATATAATGTTCTTTCTCTAGTGTCTGCAAAGACAACAAAGTATATAAAATTTATCCTTCCAATATTTGCTGAAATACCCTGCAACTTTACTTCAGGTTCTTCTCATTTTTTATAGAAAGCGTCAATTCAGTGAAGTAGATATGAACAATTTCTGGGATGCGTTATTTAGGTTAGCTCAAATAACAAAAGAAAATTATAGAGGCATATCTTAACTACAAACCAAAGCTGGCTCTGTTCTTAGTGAAATATACTTTATCAAATGAAATATTAATACTTTATCAAATGAGATTAAATTTTGGCTCAGAAATCACAAAGCTTGAAGATGTAATACATTTTCTCACTGAATCATGCATGTTAGATCATCATGCAGTACCATGGGTTTTTATGGCATTTATATTATGTTTCTGCAACTGTGCACTCAAATTGCAGAAAAAGACACATGACACAGCATCAAAACAAAGTAGGAAGTAATGAAAAAAACAAACAAACAAAAAAAAGCACAAATAACAGCAAAAAAAGCCTGTTGTACTTTGTAAGAAACAGTTACAAAAACATCAGAGTTGTATATAAATACATAATACATCACTTACAGTTTTATTGTTTCATAGACAGTAATTTTAAATCAATGGAATTAGTTCTTCCTCTCTGGACCCACCCCCTCAAAAAATTTAGCTTAATCAGCTTAGCTAATGGAGCCTCAAATGAATCGTTACAAATTTAAGCAGTCACAATTTGTACTTCCACTGATTCTGAAGAGCCATATACCTATCCAGAATATTATGCTTGCTTCCTTGTTGGTTGGCATCAGCACAGGATTTTTCATGTTGCATGATGACTATCTCACTTATGTCCTTATGGTTACATACGAACTGGAACTGTGGTTCATACATAGCATAAATCACTATGTAAACCAAACTGAGGCTTTTGCACAAGTGGTTCACTAGCTTTCAGCAACTCATCTTCAAGTGACATTTCAGGAAAGATGCAGTTTTCTCTGTTTAGTGCAGCGAAAGAGTTAGACTGTCAAATGATCTATGACCCAAATCCTACTTGAGCTACATTTGTCAAGTGGACTTTATAACAAATTATTTGTAGTAAATTAGTATGACAATCAAGTTCAGAAATGAGACAAAGTATTAACAATTTCCGGAAGATTTTCACATATCTTAATTTTAAAAGCTTTTTGAGCATTGACAGGCCTTATTTTGACTAGGGGGAAGGCTTCTGATGTCAGTGCTCATGAAATTTGTGGATACTTAGTGTGTAAAGTGCTCTTCCATCTTGGGGGTAATTGACATAGAAAACATTCTTATTTCTTTCCTTCTCAGTATAGCTGCTTATAGAATAATATGATCAATGTTCTCCTTGTTCTTGAGTGCTTACACTTCAATTATTTTTTAAAAATCATTTTACTATTACTATTTTTTTAAAGTTGCATAATGGTAATTGCTGACTCTCTTTCATCTGTGTTTCTGAACCTGTGGAAATATGTTATGCAGCAGCCCCTCAGTATTAATATTTTATCAGTACTCAATAAAGAGGCTTAATTGTGACTAATGTACTCTATCTGTAGACTATGTCACATCAAATTCTTCTTAGGTCCATTAGTTTAAGGCTTGAAGAGCTATTTATGTCAAGAGAATTAAAACAGTTTAGACTCACAGAAAAGCTGAAAAGATTAAAATAAAAATATGCAGCAAAATTATAATGTTCCTCCAGTGGGAAAAAAAAGGCTGAAGATAAACTTCCCATGACTCAGCCCAGTTGTCTAACCATATTTTGTTCTTTGGAGAGTAAAGGAAGAATTTATTGTTTCCTACTCACTTTAAAACTTCAGAATAAATTGTAAAATACTTAAAACACCTTTCCTGTTTATCCATAATCAAAATTGTACAATATTTATTAAAAATAAATAAATATTTGTTTAGTTGGAGATTTACTGAGTGGCTGAGTGGCTGGAAGAGCGTTTTCAGAAGAAACAAACTCTAAAGACCACAGAAGGAAAATAAAAAAGAGAGTGTAAAAAATTCAGTTTGACTTTATGGCTAGAAAAACTGTAGACTTATTTCAGTACAGTTTACCACTGAATTGCCCTGAATCTTCTTGTGAGGAGAGAGAGACGTTTTCTGAATGTCTTTATCCTTTTCTACTGCATCCTTACTATTATTACAGGACCTTACTGGCACTCCTCTATGTAATAGAAAGCAGTCAAAGAGTGATATATGATACTTTCAACCCTGTTACTGAGGATGTTGTTTCTGCAAGGCTTCTCACTGAATGTCTGCAGAGGGAACAAGACCTTATCTATACCTTTTGCACAAACCGCAACATTTACCAACACAGACTGCTGAAACGATTTATGCAGCTCAAAATTTACCACTATCTCTTATTTTGTGACTGGTAATTAACATAGATGCAGCAGAGATAATGCAGAAATAAAATTATATTTTAATTATAATGTATGAATTAAACTTGATTAGAAGCTCTTCAGAGCACTACAGTGACCACATTTGCCATTTATTTCCAGAGGATAATATAAAAATAAAATCAATCATTTATAAATACTGAATAGATTTATTCAGCATCCTATACAATACCATCCTATCTGTATACCAAAAAGCTCCTAACAAACTCCTTAAAAATGCAAAACACATTTTAGAAATAAAAAATGTATACCAGTTTTATGAGAAGAAAGCAACTGACTACCCTGTCTCTACATAGTAGCTTTTTTATAGGGATGTGAAAGACCAGGAAGCCAACTGTGGGTCCATTTCCAGAAGTTTTTTTATTGAGTCGTTAACTGGGTTTGTTAATATATAAATGAATCACATACAATGGTGTTGCACTCCATGCAAATGTGAGACAGTATTTTTAATGGACTTGGCATTGTAATATTACTTTCATTCAGAATGTCCCTCATTTTTTACACTATTATGATGAGATCCATTTCTACCACTCATTGTTCCTCATCCCCAGCAATAAGCATGTAACAGGTTTTTCAAGACACCTGGGAAACAAGTTAAAAAACATAGCAAAATTAAGTGAACAGTGAGAAGAGGGAAGATGAACACTGCATGTCAAAGTAGTCCATGAGGGATTAACTGCTTCTCAGAACAACAAGCTTCCTCCAGGAGACATTTGATAATGATGCTGCAGGACATTATTTCTCTGATAATATTCTCAAGCTTGATTCCTACAGAGTTACTACAACAACTTCTTTTAATTGTTCATTCTTCTGCAGACTAAGAGGCACTTTGTAATCACTTTTCAAGACATGCTGGAGAAGCAAGTATGCACAAGACGAGAACATGCGTCTGTGAGGTCCATGCTGCAGTCTTTATTTTGAAATCTCAGTATTTTTTTGTGATTATAATATTAATCACAAAGAAACAAATATTAAGTTTTTACATATTTCTGGTCAAAAGACAGTATGTATTCTCCCTACATAGACAAAATGGAAAATGATTGCAAACATTTACAAATCACTGCCATAAATGAACAATTAAATATATATATATATCCTTTGTTACATAGCCACTTCATGTAAGAATATTCAGTGCTGTTAAATGATGGTAACTGGAGGCCACTCTTGGGTTTAATAAGTTTATTTTTTCTCAGTGCAAATGAGACAAGTTGATAAGAATCAGGTCTGCTTCCAGCTTGACTCAAGTTAATACAACTCCAAATGTGAACACATAATTCATTTGGCATAAGTTATATATACCTAAGAATTGCTGTGTGCTAGTCTACCTTTCTATGTAGAAGAAACTCACGATTGGAAAACTCAGTTTTCAATAGCTTGTAAAATGAATGCTTTGAACTGCTGCATGGTTGTATTCCTCTGTCTCTTACATAACTGAACAAATGAGAACAGTCTTGCAAACATAAAGTATTTTCCTTTGCAATTAAAGTTTTTTTTTATTGTTTTAGCTTTTGTTTTGTTTTTAACTTGCTGACTGATGCTCTAAAGCAAGAGCCTCTGCTTTACTTTTCCTTTCCTGCTCTCTAGTCTCTCTTTACTGCTACCTGTGTACAGATTATTTTCCTTTTAGTGAAATATATTGCCTCTTACAAAACTGCCACTAATGTGTCTTTATAAGGCTACAAGCAGTGGGTGTAGTTGCACTCTCTCCTCAAGGATCAATCAGTGAAACTGTATAAAGAGCCCAGTCTTTCCACCCTGCGGGCTGGATCATAAACATACGTCTGAGCACAGCTCCCTTGCAAGGCATTTCCTGAGCCTATTGCTATTGCACTGCCTTTTCTAAGGTCCTTTAAATTCCAAAACTGAGGGATGTCTGATCGACTCACCTCCCCTTAGGGCAGCCCTAAAATCTGCTTTGCATTATTGCTTTTCAATGCAATAATGCATGTGCCAGTGGAATAAAATGATTTTTCCAATTCTGCCAGCATTTTAGGTAGTCTCTTCCCTTAACCGTAAATGATTGAAAAATCATTCATGTCAGCTACTTTACCAGAAAAGAATTACAAAAGATGACACATCAGATTGGGGCTGATAAGGCTGGTAAGGAATTTTTTCTCCTCCCAAAAAACACTTAAGAGAAGTAGGAGGAATGTACTTCAGTAATGTAAATGTTGGATGTATTATTTTATTATTGTTTGCTTTTCAAGCAAAGCAACTTCTAAAATCATAGATAATCCATACTGCATTTTAAATGCAATCACTCCAACACTTCGAGTCTCAGGCCCTGATAAGTTTTTCTCAATACTTCTGGTATATTTCTAAGATTTGTCATAGTATAGAGCTGTTTAGAAGAGACTTTTAGTCTCGCTTTTCCACGCAGTTTCTGCACAAAATCAGATGCTGCCTGCCTTACATGATTTCATAATTGCAAAGGGCATACAAAATTAATCTAATTTTACTGCATATGAAAATGACCACACTTGGTCTTTTGTTACTGGAAACCATGAAATGAATGGGCCATTGGAGTGTGCTAACTTTTTTGTTTTGCAGTGAGGATAAGGGAACTTGGAGTAAAGATTTTCCACTGTGAAAAATTTCGTGAATTCTTGTCAGTTTGGATTAGGCTTCTCCAGTTTCACACTGATAGACTCTTGGCCTTTACATTAGTTAACCCTGAAACATTTTCTTTAGAATCATATGCCCAAATGTAGACAGCAGTGGCAGCTGACTACATGCTATCATAAAATACAGCAAAACAAGATGAAAATAAAAAAGTCAAGGAGAAGCAGGAAGATTTTTGCTCCCCATCTGAAGACGGAATGCTATTTGGGTATTCTGGTCACCCTACTTTGCGTGTCAAAGTTTTTCCATTTCTATTTCACTCTTCCTGAAACAGAAAAGTCAAGAGCAGTTCAGTACCAGTTACTTACTCAATCGTGTTCCTGTCCACTTTTCCTGTCATATTAATGCCATAGAACTGCTGCATGGCAGCTATAGCTGATTGCATGGTTTCTGCAGAGCGCAACACCGACATTCTGGGGTCAGTTGGTGGAAGGTAGCCATACTTTTGTAACCATACCTGCAATGACAAGTTCAGTGGCTATTAAATAGAAATTAGAGGTAAGTAAAATGCTCCCCAGTAATTAGTTTTGTATTCTATATAATGAAATGTCTAATTCATCAAGCATAAAACCTGTTAGTTTGTTGAAGGTATTTTTGCAGAGAATAAATTCTTTGTAGCTTTTATTTCTTCTCCTCTAACAAAGATTCTGTTCTTTCAAGACTCACAGTGTTTTGTACACAGGAGTCAGCTCTCTTTATTATCTGAAACTACCTGCTTCAAATATTTTTAATGCATTTATTTATTTGAAGTTACAGCTTAAGCACCTATTCCTGACTGTATGCACTTCAAAGAATTTTAAAGCAGGGAAAATATAAAATCTACAATATATGTCACATAGGGTACACAATAATATTCACCAACTATAATAAATCCACAGTAGCTCTCACACACACTGGATTGCTATCTTCTCTTGAAGAATACAAAAAAGAGAGTGAGGAGAGATTCAGTTTTCCAGGAATGTATAACTTGCATACTCATAAGCAAAGCAAATGGCTGGGAGACAGGGAAGCAGCAGAGTCTGTGCACACTTACAGGAATCTCCCTGGTAAGAGGATCCTCCTCTTCAGATCAAGACAGATTTAGTGCCAACTGTTTATGCTCTTAATTGTGTAGAAGTGAGAGGAAAAGGACATGGTCCAAATAACTGAAAGCATTATGGATTAAAGCCAATATCTTAAGTACACCTGGAAAACTCTCAGAAACATGCTGTCTTCTTGAGGCAGTGTTTCACAAACAAGTAGCTGCAGTTATCCTAATGTTTCTAAGTATTCTAAAAATCTAGCCTATACAAAAGACAGTGTAATGCTTCTGAGATGATGAGAGTACTGATATATCTTTGACAGTGTTTTAGCTTCTCATCTGAGGACTGGAACATCTCACTACAGTGAAAAGTACAAATATTGCCACTACATGAGCTACAGTTAGATTGTACTCCTTTCATTTCACTCCCTACAGTAACAAATCACCTGCAATCCCATAAGTCTGATTTTCCATTCTTAAAAAAATATAATAAATAGAGAATTATATTCAGTCACCTCCCTCAACTGTGTCACATCCCAGTTCACAGATCCAGAATCATTTACAAACTGCACCTACCTACTCTCCCTTTACATTGCACTGTGAGCTGTGTGTGCCTCATACACACAGTTGACACACAGTCTGACACCAAACAGTGCATTTTACAGTTTTCAACCTTAAGTTTAGCTGGAGGAGTCCAGTCCAGACAGCCATGTTTGTTTGGCACTCCTATTTTACATAGTTAAAAAAAAAAAAAAGCTTTCCACAGAAGTACCTCTAGTAGATCGGGTGGATCAATTTATTGTTGTGGTTAACTTTACCGTGCAGTGAAAACATATTATAGGTAAATATTGTGAAGCATCGAACTATCACTAGATATTGGGAGAATCTTCAGGTTATGAGCTCAGATATTTATAATTTTAAAAGGTTTACCTACCCAGCTCACAGCACATATAAAATCTCAAAAATGTCATGAGCTTCAGACAGCAGAAGAATGAAATACAGACAGGATTAAGATTTTGCCTAACCACTCTCACCTTCACGTTATATCTACATACAAGAGCCATTCAGAAATGAGAACAAAAGCATATTCAACAGACAGGATGATGCTCTTATTTCCAATTAAACTGAATTGCTACAATCTGTATGTACATTCGACTCTGCATATACTTGACTTGCGCTTTTCCACTTTGAGCATGAACTTGTGAACTTTAAGTTTGTATTATTTTGTGTCATCACACAGATCATTTAGCTTATCTCTCATTTCCTGTAGGAAGTCTGCTTTTCCTTCTGTTATTGGAGGATGGCTCTGAAAGGGCAGTGAGAGGTGGAAGGCTGGCAAGAACAATTTGATAAGTAGAAACAGGACAATGGAAGCAACAGATGAGTTTGACTTAGAGAGCGTTGATTTCAGGGTAACATGTAGAGTTCCTGTGAGTTAATATTTATGAAGAGTACATTTAAGACTGGGGTTATACTGAGACTCATCGAGTCAGTGCAGAAAGGTCAAGGGGAAGAATGTTAGCATGATATTAAAACAGTTGATTAGTTAGGGAAAAAAAATAATGCGGAGCAGCATATCACTGCTGCCTAAACCAGTGCCACCTTCTCAGCATGAATTTGCTATGCAGACACTCAGCAGACTATCCATGATGTTCTATTTAAGGGCTAAGGGCACAGAAAATTGCTTGGTAGGCTTGAGAGGCCTCTCACCACTCAAAAACATCCTCACTGCAGCAAACCTGAAGAAGACGGGGATACGGGCTTATAAGTTAGTAAATTTACCAGTAGCTAAAGCTTTGGATATCTAAATTAGAAAAGTCATAAGGAGAATGAGAGATGAAAGAGCTTGAGGGAGTATTGCTCATGGCAGAAAGGGAAAAGACTGGACAAAGTACAATTAAGCACAGTGCTGCTGCAGACACAGGGAAAAATGAAAAGAGAAAGAGCAAGAA
>PPHD01002719.1:0-22663 GCA_002909625.1 Bambusicola thoracicus
CTGGAGAAGAGGAGGCTCAGGGGAGACGTTATTATTCTCTGTAACTAGCTGAAGGGAGGTTGTAGTGAGCTGGGTCTCATGTGACTAGTGATAGGACTAGAGGGAATGGCTTCAAGCTGTGCCAGGAAAGGTTCAGGGTGAACGTTAGGAAATACTACTTCTCTGAAAGGGTGGTCAGGCACTGGAATGGGCTGCCTGGAGGGGTGGTGGAGTCACTGACCCTGGTGGTGTTCAAAGAGCGTTTGGATGTTGTGTTGAGGGACCTGGTTTAGAGAGAACCATTGGTGATGGGCGAATGGTTGGACTGGATGATCCTGTGGGTCTTTCCAACCTTAGCGATTCTATGATTCTACGGAAGGTTTCCCATGCTTTAATTAAATTTATCTTTTAATATGTTGCTATTCATATTTAATCTTGATTACTCAAAGAAATAGAAGCCATAACATAACTACACTTATGTGATTCATTAACATTTTTAAGAGCTTGCCAAATATTAGGGAATTATTCTTATGCATGTATTGGACATTGATCTCCCAACAGCTTGGGCTTTCTGTCACCATCTTCTGTTTCTGACTTTGTTAAGGAGCATATATCATCTCCCAGAGTTGAATAGGACAAGAGAATACATACAAATCAACAACTGTCATGAAAATCTTTATATCACAAAACAACAGTACTCCTTAGCACATCTCTCTGTAGTACTTTAGATTTTGTTTGCCTTTTCTGTGAAGTTGCTGACCTTCCTTACAGCCCAGCTGCTCTAGTCTCATACTATGTCACAGCCACTTATCTGACACCTAGGCTCCTTGGACAAAGAACAGGAGGGACAGTTCAGAGCACAAAAAACAATAGGCAAATAAATACCCCAAGGAAAATTGTTGATCTCATGTTGTGAAGTTTGTTTCCTTGTTTTATAGGACATACGCTGCCCCAGTGATTTCCAGAGACTTTTAATTGGATGATATTGGGGGCACACAGTAAAGTAGATTACACTTTGAAAGATGGTGTTTGAGGGGGGAAAAAAAGGGAGCGAGGAGTGTCATTTCCTCTTTTAAGCCTAACCACTGTAGCAGGATAAAAGATTTCCTTTTCTCCTTAAAGGAAATCTATCTTTCCTGTATCAACTATGTGCCATCCAGAAACTCCACTGACACAAGACTACTCTGAGTGATGATACTGCCATTCAGCTACTCTACCTCAGTTAGACAGACAGGGAAATTCTTTCCATGAAGAGAGAACGTGAGTCAGAGAGGCAACAGAAGCCATAATGCAGTACAACATATACCTTTGCAGTTCTAGTTGTCCATTTGCAAAGCCCTTCCATTACCAGAGTTTCTTGGAGACATTTGTAGTAACAGAAGCCCCTCAGCACAAGGAGCTGTTCACACATCTATGGCATGGCAGACTGATGCCTGAATTGCTGAGCTGAGGAAACCCAAGCAGGATAGATCCCTATCCTATAGGATAGTTCACACTAGGTACAACCAATCTGCCAAAGGCAAACCAAGGCAATCTGCCTTGGCATGTTCATAACCTTCACTGTTCTTGTCCTCAGCCTGAAAATGCCCCATCTCATTCCAGCCCATAGACAGCCTGTTGGTACATCAGGGTCAGTAGCTCTGGGGTAACTCTGCCTGTCCTGCTAGCCTACCTGCAATTCAACTATATCATCTGCAGGCTTCGTTTCAGACACAAATAAAAGAACAACCACAGAGTAAACACAGCCACTAAGTTTCAGTTCTCTGATATCTGTCCATGAGTCAGTCATGGTCCATCTCCTCACTTGGATCTCTGTCTCCAAAAGGAAAAAATTAAGCCACAGCAGATGAATGAAAGGAGATAAAGGGACAGAGAAGCTCCCTAGGGCATGGTGGCTGTGCAGGGTGCAGTGCAGCCAAGTGTTTTGGTACAAGAAAAGAATCCCAGTTCAGGCAAAATGCCTGGTGAGGCAAGGAATGATGAAGCATCCTCTCCTCACTAGCCCTAGTTTGTCCTGAGTTTTAAGACAAAGTAAAATACAACATAAACTAGGAAAGCTTTATCTTGACTTCAAAAAGCATCACCATGATTATTTGTTTTTTAGTCTGACTCACAACTGAAACAGGGTCCCTCCATCCCTTTCCTGCCAAAGTTTCACTGATTTTTTCAACTACATACTGTATTATCCTCCAAAACAACTAATAGTTTGTGGCTTTCAGCTGGAATGTCATAGAGCCAGGTTTAAAATCATAGAATCCTTAGAGTTTGAAGGGACCTGTGAAAGCCATCTAGTCCAACTCCCCTGCAATGAACAGGGACAACACAGCCAGATCAGGCTGCTCAGGGCATTAGCCAGTCTCACCTTGAGAGTCTCCAGGGATGGGGCATCAACCATATCTCTAGGCAACCTGTTCCAGTGCCTCACCACCCTCACTGTAAAAGATTTTTTCCTTTTATCTAACCTAAATCTAACCTCCCTGAGCTTGAAACCACTTTTCCTTGTCCTGTCACAACAGACCCTGCTAAAGAGTCTTTCTCCTTCTTTCCTGTAGCTCCCCTTCAGATACTGAAAGGCCACTATCAGGTCACCTTGGAGCCTTCTCTTCTCCAGGCTGAAGAGTCCCAGTTCTCTCAGCCTGTCCTCACAGAAGAGGTGATCCATTCCATGGATCATTTTTGTGGCCCTTCTCTGAACATGCTACAACAGCTCTGTGTCTCTCCTGTACTGAGGATTCCACATCTGGATGCAGTACTCCAGGTAAGGCCTCACCAGCACAGAGTAGAGGGGCAGGATCATCTCCCTCAACCTGCTGGCCATGCATCTTTTGATGCAGCCCAAGGTATGGTTGGCTTTCCAGGCTGCAAGGGCACATTGCTGGCTCATGTCCAACTTGCCATCCACCAGTACCCCCCAGATCTTTTTCAACAGAGCTGCACTCAATCTTTTCATCTCCCAGTTTGTATTGGTAATGGTTGTTGCCTCGACCCAGGTGCAAGACCTTGCACTTGGATTTGTTGAACCTCATGAGGTTCACCTGGGTCCACTGCTCAAGCCTATCTAGGTCCCCCTGGAAAGGGTTTTAGAAAAGGATATGAGCCTGAGTCTCACCTAGGATTGATTATGCAATTAGTCCCCTTGTTTTCCTCCTGGAGAAGGCTTCATGGGGGGGGAGGGGAGAAAAAAAAAAAACCTTTCTAAAGAAACTTCTTGCTTCTGTCCAAACAACCTTTTCCAATGAAAAGCCAAACAATTATAGCCAACTCAGCTCTCATATCTACATGCACTGCTGCGTCTCCAAGCTAGAAATAAACTCAAAGTATCACAGAAACAGATAAAGGAAACCACAGCATAAAGGAAATGAAGTTGTCATGAAGGAAAAGAAATATAAGAAAGCAATTTGAAATGGGAGGCCACTTGGAGTCCAGAATGAACAGGAAAATGCATGAGAGAAATACAAGTAAATGAGATAACAAGAATGAGCAAAACAATCTGAGGGAAGATTAGAGATGAACCAGACAAAAAAAAAAGCCTCCCTGGCTTCTTTGGCTTCTTGCCACGTTTGATTCTGAGTGAGGAGAAGAAAATGTTAGGTACATCATGTTATGTGTCTCTCTTGTCCAACATGCAGACAAGACAGCAGAGGAGCATGACAAGTAGTAGATGGGAAGGAAATCCTTCTCCCATCTGAGCTGAAGGCTTTAATTTTGTTCGGGTTCACAATACTTTCCAGATGTCCACTGGATGTATCTCTTCTCTCAGGAATAACCTTCAGCAGCCAATCCTATTGGGAACACATAGGAAAAAAAGAGAGAAGAACAAAGGAAGGAAGCTCATAACACTCAAGATTTTATTCATGTGAGAACAGTTGAAAATGCTATGAGATGTGGTCCTTCTTCCTAGAGGAGACTTCATTTTTCTTCCTCATTTTTATGACATTTAATTTGTCCTATCTTTCACTTGCAGTTCAGCTTGAGTTTACACATCCTTGAAAGAGTCATTTGTATGTGGGAAGTGAGGCCCAACTTTGCGAAGATCTCTCCAGTTTAAGCCTGTCCCACTGCATCAGTATGGAGCAGATGTTACAGAGATTCGTGTCTTTGGTGCCTTGCTGTGGTGTTCATAGCAATCTGGTGATCAAGAGGTCACTGGAGCAGAGAGTGAGTATAGAGATTATCCTGAGAGGAAAAGTGGTGAGACCTCATGTACCTTGGCCACTGTTGTCATTTAGCAAATACAGCTCTTCTTTGTGAAGTCACCAGCTTGAGATCTCCTGGAGACTACCATTCAGAAATGGGAAGAAAGGACACAGCAGCACTCAGTATTTCTCAGCCCCTTGTTTCAAGAGACACTGGTGCATTAAGAGTGAACTTCTCCAACCCTGGGTTTTTTTGTGAAGGAAATAACTAGCATTTTTTTCACTATGTGCCAGTCAAGTGGGTCATGCTCCACACACAGCCTTGAACATGGCTCCCCATAGCTCTAGGGTTATACTGAGGTCTCTGCACCCAGGCTTGTACTGCACCATCTTGCATCTCAAGAGGTGCAGGAAGAAGGGGACATCCTACCTCCACCTCATCTGACTGTCTCTGCCTCGTCCAGTCCCTTGATTTTCCTCTCCCCATGCCATCACCTCTCTCCCAGGGCCACAGACCAGTGAAGCTGAAGCACAATTCCGTTGCCTCTCCAGTAGAGGCCAGGGGGAGTGGACAGGCAGGCAATACAGCCCCCTGAGACACGATTACCACAAGTCCAGTGGTGGTCATAGCAGGGCAGCAGTCAGGCAGCCCTATGCCTTGACATTACTTCGATTGTATCATTCAGCATTGTGAGGAACATGTTTAAGTGCTCCTCATGGCTGTCTCAAGCAATTTCCATGAAAGACATGTTCAGGAAGCAGGCATTGAAGCCAGTAGCTGGTGTACAACCTATTATCTGGAGATCAAATTATAGAAGAGGCATGATCCAGCTGCTTATGCAACAGGAGCAGGCCTTAATCACTGAGCTGTGCTGGGAAACACACCGCCTAATGTCCTGCTCTTGCTGCAGGGCACCAATACTGTCTAGTCCCCATAGTGGGTGCAGCTAGTGGGCAGATCACCACCAGCTTTGGCCAGCACATGGGACTGCATAGCAGGTGGGTACTGAATGAAACTGAAATCTCCAGTGGTTTATTTTAACACACTGTCTGTGCAGTGGCTGAGAAGAGATTAACTATATCCTGCTGGACCATTTCTACTGCAAGCAGTGGGGACATCTGGCAGCTGCAGTAAATGAAACACCCCATAACTGAGGTGTTAAGCTTGTCAGAGGGCACTGCTGGATCCCAGGCCAAGACCTGTATTTTTGCACCAAAAGTATGCAACACTCTGCAAGGTTACTTTGCATCTGCAGATGCTTTGACACTATTAATAGATTGTTTACAACTATAGTGGCATGATTTAGTCATGAGTGGGATTCAGATAAGGTGTTCTCAGGCCTGTCTTAGCCCCAGAGTTTGCATGCAAACATTTCACAGCTGACTTCAGAACTGGAATTTTTAGCAAGATGTTGTTCCCAATAGTCATGGCTGCTCCTCCTCCTCCTTCGTGACTAAGTTGTACTGAGGAAGCATTTTTATATTCTCACAGACTAGTTTGAGTTTCTGGAGTTCTGCTACTGTATGATTCTGTGTTTTTTCCTGATCTTGCAGCCTGGGAAGACACCCAGTCAAATACGCGGTCTCTCTGTTTCTTTGCTGCTCACAAAGATGTGTTTTCACTTCCTGATGCAAAAAATTCTCTCTGGACAATCTGAAAGAGATGAACAGATCATTTTTACCTTTATACCACTAGCGATGTTGATTTGAAGAAGCAGGCCACAATATATTTTGTAATGTATTTTTAGAAATAATTGATTTGGAAAGGTAGATATGCCATATATTTCAGTAGTGTATTTTTAGAAATACAGTTGTTGAATTCTGTTATGTGATTAGTTCTTGCTTGCAAAACTGTAATAGCTTTTAGATGTTGTGAATAGTAAGGATGTAGCATTATTAACTAGAAAGCATGTTGTAAGGCTATTCTGTTTTGACAAGAGACCCTCAGCAAAAGAAATACAATAATGAAAGTCAGAGCCTCCACACAAGGCTGAACTGTCTCACTCTGCAATTAGGTTGGGATGCAACTGGCAGACATTAAGATACTCCCCTCTATCCTCCTTATCTTCTACAACCTAGTATATATCATTAAAAGACAGACAGCCAAACTTATCTTGATCCAAGGATGAGCAGGTGTCCAGAAATAATGTCTGAGTGCTGAGAGAGCGAATGTCACGATTTTGGTACCTATAAATTACTTACAATAGGCATTCTCCTACTGAGCATCCATCAGTGGAGAAAGTTCATCTAGAGGACAAGCGAGGAAGACCACTGGATGAAGCAAAAGACTGTCTCTTGGACTGTCATGATGCTAAAAGGATGCTAGACAGTAGAAAAGGCCATGGAGTAAAAGACTGGAAACCTCATAAATCACTACCTGAGATAGGAGTGTATAATTGTCTCACGCATAATTGATGAGTATGTACTATCTGTGGAAATATAATGTATTCTGAATCATGTAATCTTTGAAGCACTTATGGTGGAAATATCCCCAGTTTCCTGGTGCCACTAATAAAGAATACCTGACTTAACAGTAACAAAACTTTGCTGTTAAGTTTCTACACATCGATTTCTTTGATTCATTGTAAATGTTATATCCTCTTCCCTAGCCTCCAACTTCCACTCAATTCAGTTCAGTTCATAGAATGGCTTAGAATGGAAGGGATCTTAAAGCTCATCCATTTCTAACCCCCTGCTGTGGACAGGGTTGCCATCCATTAGCTCAGGCTCCCCATGGCCCCAATTCAACTCGGCCCTAAACACCTCCAGGAACGGGCCATCCACAACTTTTCAGGACAGCCTGTTCCAGTGCCTGACCATACTCTGAGTAAAGAATTTCCTCCTAAAAGCTAATAGAAATCTTCCCTCTTTTAATTTAAAACCGTTTCCTCTTGCTCTCCCTCTATCAGACCGTGTAAAAAGTCGGTCTCGATCTTGTTTATAAGCTTCCTTTAAGTACTGAAAAGCAATTCCTAAATAAAAGACATTCTGTTAAAAAAACTACTGTCACACACTGTTCTTCCTTTTGTCTCTTTATCTTTCCCATCTCAGCAAAGTCGACCACATAAATATTGTTAGACAAAAGCAGGTAAATCTTTTTCTTCCGTCAGTCTCAGACAATATCCACTTGCAGATCCCATTGAACAGCACTGGGTTTCACTGGCTGCCATTCAGATGTAGAGCGGGTGCCAGCCAGGGAGCCTCAGGCTCTAACAGTTGCTAATCACACATGAATGTGTGTGCAAGAGCCAGTCTTGGAGGAAAGGAGACGGTGAACCAATGGGGGTAAGGACCAGACATTGTGGAGGTCTCTGTCCCTACCTGTGAGAGATTTGAAAAGGAAGAACCCTTTCTCAGTCATCCGTGTAACCAGACACTTGCCTTATAGGTGATCTGCTCCTACGGGGACTTTCTGGGCTTCAAAAATCCAGATGTAACAGAATGGGCACCGATGAATTGCTCGAGAAGTATGTGCTAATTGGTTCATGAAATATATTAGGAATAAAATGACTTTTAGATGGTGTGCCCACTTATGGCCTGCACAAGCATAATTAGTCATCCAGTTGGCACGTAAGCCCCATTAACAATACTGAAAAACATGGGATTAGCCTTGGATGAAAGATGTGGAAGAAAGCAGGTGCCACAATACACAGCGAACCCAAGAGAACATTCAACACACATCCTACGACTCAAGTAAGTACCCCATTAACTGTAGGCTCTGAGTAGCTATGGACTTGGCAGACACTTTTCCCACTGTAAAATTGTCCCCACCAGAAAGAGTAAAGAAACCTGAAGGAAAAAAAAAACACTCTGTTTCATTTAAAAGTTTACAAAAGGAATCTATTCAAGAAAGAAATCACAAACTGTCTGATACAGAGCATCCTTTAGGAGGAGAGCTAGGGAGGTGTCACGTATTTTTAAATTACACGGGGTCTTTGTACGACGAGAAACACAGCACTAGGTATCCCCCCCTGGTGGTGGAAATGGCAGAAACTCGCAGCAAAGCAAGCATTTGAACACAGCCATCACTGTGCATTTGCTTTTAGTAAGAGGACATCTAACTGGGCCTATAGGAACAATCACTGTTGCCAAAAAGGAGAGGGGAGAAGTTGTTCAGGGAGCCCATTTGGAAGGTTCTTGTCCAATACACAGTCTCTACATGTTCCTCAGTACTGAACAACCCTGGCTCTCAAATACTCCCCAGGGAGCTCATTCTTTATTCGAGTTTATAAGCACTGATAGCGAATGCTTCCTGAGACGTGTACTTACAAATACAGCACTTCAGCATTTCTATGTGTAGCAAGCATTAGTGTAAAGAAGGGCTGATAAACAGGCCCATCTGTGTCGTCTCACTAGCTTTCTTTCCACCTTATTTTGACACTCCAGATTTCCTGCCGGCCTGCCTCCAGGTTTTATGCCACGGTTCCTCTGTTCAAGTCTGCTTCTCCACGGCTAACAATGAGTCAACCATCAACCAGTAATTCTCGGGTGATTAAGCATCAGGGTTGTCAGTGGAAAGGAGAAGCTTTGTCCTTCTCTTGACCTGCTCCCCTAAAAAGTCAAGAGAAAGAAAAGCTATATTCCAATATGAGTGAGGGTCTAATTTTTATTATTCTTTGTTGGCTGCCTTCCTTCATGACATTTTCGATCCAGACTGCGAGCTGTGACCAAGCCATGCCGGGGTGGCTGTCTGGAGTCAAGGGCTGTGGAACAGATGTTTTCTGAAGGTTAGCTGAAGACAGTTCAATCTAAAAAATAGCAAGGGAGACTGCTTGCAGGAAAAGGTGGACAAGATCAAGAGAATAAAATGAACCGATTTCTACCTGCCTTCCGCCATCATGCACGTACTTGACAGAGCATGATGGCTCCCACAGAAACCTCTGAGGAATAACAAGGCTCAGCCATGGGCCCCTGGTTACAGCTCAATGAGCACCATGAACATGAGCATGAACAATACAGGAACTCTCAGTGACACTTCAGAATATTCACTAAAACACAGATGAGCCATGTTTGAGCCAGTTGCAGAAGAGCACTTAATCTACATAAAATTTGAGACACCTCTACCAGTGTAACAGTGACCCACTGATGAAAATGAGCTTAGCAGTGCTATGAGGTGGGAACCCATAGAACTCTGCTTTAGCAGTACAAGCTCCGAAGCTGAATTTACAGTCAGCTGCTGCTTCCCCAGCCCCTGTAAACTGGTCTGTCTGTATCACTTCAGTGCAAGTTTGAGCTCCAGCCCTCTGAAAGTGGTGACCCTACTTACACTAATAAATAAACCCTTGTAGAAGGAACTTGCATGAAAACACCTTCCAGCCCTTGTCCAATCTGATCTGTGTTTCAGCCAAGAGAGTTTTTACACATCAGCTTCTATGTCTTCCCTGGAAGGACTATGGAAAAGGCTCCTTAGGACACACTTCTGTCAAGTGACTGCTTACATTCCCTTCCATAGACTTAATGACCCAGTTGATGCTTACATAGTGACCAATGCTCCATAATATTAGGCACATAATGAAGTGATAACTGCAAAAGCAGGGAGTGACCACAGCATTAAGAGTGAGGTGATACAGCCTTCAGCTTAAAAACAAATCAATTTCAATCTGTTGGGAAGAATAGGACCAAAACAGATCTGAATTGCGTTGCTGCTCTACCTGAAAACAGCAGCAAAAAGGAATATGAGCGAATATTTGGGTCTGCTCTGAGTCATTCTCAGCAGGTGTTTTTTAAAAACACATTATCTCTAAATATTAATGGGCAGTTTGCAGCTTGATAGTGTCACAGGGCATACATCCCAGACCCAGCACCTCAGGAAGCCTCTTGAATGTCTACATCTTGCTTCCTATAGCAATCTCTGGGCCTGTATGACTTATGGATTTACCTTCCCAATATGTTATTGTGTGTAAAATTTATTTTGGAGAAAATAACTGAATTTCTTTTCATAAATTCTGACTTTAGCTCTATACATGATTTTATACACTCACACAAGCCTTATTTCTCCTATAAAAACATTTCAAAACATAAGTCTGATAATTTGGTAGGTCTGACTGGGGAGAGGAAGCAAACTGATGTCACTAGAGGGCGACACGTGGAACAAAAAAACAGTAAAAGGGAATTGGAGACAAGTGAGGTGAGAAAATCAAAAGATAAACAAAGATTATGGGAAAATTAAGGGGAAAGAAAAAAATGAAATCAATTCCATGCAGAGAGCAAAGCAGGTGCATCTCTGGGAGGGAAACAGCTCAATAGCAAAAAAAATCATAAACCAAGGGAGACTGGGGATTTGATGGCAGAGGAGGTGTTATTCTGGCTGTAAAACACTAATCCTCCTGCTACAGGTGCCCCTAGACAAGCTGTGTCACCTCTGACGAATCAGTCTGCAGCTTGTGGGATGGCAAGAGTGCATTGTGGAACCTCTCAGCATCGTGTGGCATGGCCTCCAGTGTCGGTAGTATTTACTATTTCACTTAATGCGCACTGTAGAGGCAAACAAGTGGAGCCCCTTAAGCTATAATTGCCAAGAGATGATTAAACAAGTGCTTTGGTTTGCAAACACAACTTCCCTGACATTGAAATCCTGTGTTTTTCCCTGTCTTTGCAACAAGCTGTTTTTCTATGAGCTCAGACACTATTTCACAGGTAGCACCCATATCTCCAGGGAAGCCCTGTCAGCAAAGGGACTGTGCAGTCAGTGGCCACCACAACCATATCGGTTGCACAGCAATTTTGCACATTTGACAGATAAACCCTTTCTCTGTGTGCATTAGCTGAGCCCATAACAGCAAGCAAGCAACCGTGTGTGAAACCAACAGCCCAACATGTGGGGACAGGGAAGAGCCTAAGGGAAACAGGGAACCCACAGCTTACACCACTTGCTTCAGGGCAAGATAGCGTCTGCCTCCATACTGTACCCCCTCATCGAATTATAATAACTTTCTCCTGCATTCCTAATCACCTCTCTACCTAGACCCTACCCAGACTCTGAGAAACTAAATCACTATTAATTATAAAGTCACCAAAAATGAGCCCAATGAGGGCCCCCCCAAGTTGCAAAAGCACCTTCAGGCCAGCAACTCCCTGCCACTACCTAGCAGCTCTGGAGAAAGGGGGCTTAACGTAACACGTGGGGTTGTCTGCTCACCATGACTGAGCTGAGAAGGGAGAAATATATGGAAGCAAGGAGGGTCTATTTCTGTTGCCTCTAGATTATTAGCAGCCAATATCTGTTCCCCATTTCTTTTTAGACAGGGAGGAGCCTGTGTCCTGTCCTTTCACTAGGTGAAGTAGGGAATTTGCTTGATTTGTCACATGCTCTCATTTGTGGATCTCTCAGGTGGTTTTCTGCATTTTATAACCCCTTTTGTTGTAAACTCATGCTTATTTCAAATGTCATGAAAAGAAGTGACAAATATCTGAGGAAAGACACTTGAGAAGTGACACTTCTTTGTGCTCCCCCAAGATAGACTTGTCTGTCTCATCCTTGGGTTAGCATTTAGAAAACCTGGGGAGCTCGTCTTTCTTTGAGTTTGCTTCCCTGTAATGCAGACACCATCCTAGAATGCCGCCCTCCCCGCCGGCCCCAGTCTGTATTCCCTTGCAAGGAGGAATGCTTATCTGTTTACAGTGATGGCTGCAGTCTGCAATGCAGACACGAAAAGCCTCCGCATGTCCCGGGGGGGTCTCTGGGCTCCCCCTCCATTCTTTGTGCTTGGGTGGGGACCGATGAGGAGGCGTAGGTGGGGAGCAAGACTGTTAAATGTAAGGGTGGGGGTGCCAGCCCAGCCCGCCGCATGGAACGGCCTTACTCACACCTGCTAGGCCTGAGGTGGAAACAAGGCCCCTCCTCCCAGCCCCCGGGGGGTCGGGTGTGCGGGCAGCAAAGAACTGACCCCCACCGAGGAATCAAATGGGGAAGCTGGCCTTGGTGTCCGAGTCCTCCCCCACTCTCCGAATATCCCCATAGCCACTCCCCTCCAATCAACTGACTTTTAACATGACAATGGTCGTGACAATCTCTTGGCCAAAGCCAGTCTGGGGAGGACATAAAACATTGCCCCTCACCACCTAATGGGGTGTCTCCGTGCAGTAGGCGTGTACGCAACTAGCTCACCGCCAGCAACAGCTGGAGGTGCCGTCCCGACCATGAGCGCTCATCTGGCTATGCCGTCCTACGGCGCTGTTAGGTGCGGGCACTACTACTGGCCCTCTCCGGGTAGCATGGATAGTGCGTCCGCCGAGGAAGCTCCAGCAGCAAACCTCTCCTTGACCGCTGAGCAGAAAACGCCCTGCCACCCAGGTATGTGGGCCCGAACGGGGGCCTCTCCCAGCGCGACACCCCCGGTGCTCCGTCAGTGCCCGTCGGCTTTTACTGAAAGCTGCCCGCAGCTAGGGAGCAATGGCCGGGCCGTGTCGGGGCGGGATGGGCAGTACTCCTCACCTGCCTCACTGGGAACTGAGCGGTGGGAAGGGAACTGCTATCGGACACTCGCCTCGAAAGTCCTAACGCGGCCTTCATGTACTGGCGACGCTGCGGGGCTGTCTTGCTGGCTGCCACTGCTTCCCGTGTTTACCCTGGCTGCGGAGTCTGCAGCAGTCTCCAGTGCTCGAGAATCTTAAATTACTTCCAGAAGCTGAACGTCGAAGTTTTTATCTGGTGTGACTGCTCACTCTAGTTGTCTTTTCTCCTCAGATGCCTCTCCAGCTTCCTCTAGCTCTGGGACACTCGTTCAGTATACCCCGGACTCTGCCACTAGCCCCACTGCAGACCACCCATCTCGCCACCCCACTTTTCAGAAGGTCAAGGATAAAGGTGAGAGCGGGACAAGGAAGGCCAAGAGCCGCACAGCTTTCTCCCAGGAGCAGCTGCAGACCCTGCACCAGCGCTTTCAGAGCCAGAAGTACCTCAGCCCCCATCAGATCCGGGAGCTGGCTGCTGCTCTGGGGCTCACCTACAAGCAGGTAACATCTTCCTCTGAGCAGCTGAATTGCTACGTTAAGTGTAAAGTCATCTCAAACGTTTTCTTTTCTTTTCTTTTCTTGGACTCACAGGAAGGAGTGTTTATATTGTTTATGTCAGATATATGGTCCTTGCCCCACCAGTTACTCATGTGTGACCGAGGCGATTCGTGAATCAGCACTGATGGCGGCCCAGCAGTGAGATGCTGCCGCCATTCAAGCAACTTTGCTGTAGTTCCCTTGTCTGGCATGTTTTTCAGGCAGGGGTTTTGATGCGTTCAGTGTAAAAACCATGCTGGTGACCTGAGCTGTAAGTGTGCTCGTCCCAGCTTTCATTCTACAACTATGTAGTGTTAGCTGATGGAACTGTGTATCGTATTAGAAGGAAGGCAGATACTATGAGGGCTGCTCCAAAAGTAATGCCTCTTATTTTATTATGTTGGACCACGACCTCAGAGGCAGAGGTCGAAACTTCCTGCCAATGTTCCATTACATTTTGTTGCTATGTGACAGATGGCAGCAGGGGGGCAATCTGACAAAATAGTGTCTGACATGGAAGTGCATGTGAAGGAAATGTGTCTCACTGAACCCACTGACATTCATCGACGCTTTATGAATGTCTATAGAGATCAGACAATGGATGTTTGCACAGTGAGGCCATGGGTAGTGCTGCCAATGTAGATAACTTGTGTTGGTGTAAATTTTAACGAGTGTGCCATGCAGGCTGTTATTTATCAGTGGTGGAAATGCATAGCTAATGATGGTGACTATGTTGAAAAATAGTGCTTTGTATCTAGGAATTTTCTCTATCCAATAGCATTATTATTGTGCTCTTTGTAGCTATTGGAGTTTCCATGGAAATGAATAGGAGACATTACTTCTAGAGCAACCAGTGTATATTGCTATAGAAAGAAAAATTTGGGGGATGCATAGTAAGCTTCAAGTAAGAATGAACTTCTAATGTTCACTGTTCTTTCCCCTCTCTTGTAGGTGAAGACATGGTTTCAGAACCAACGGATGAAGTTTAAACGTTGCCAGAAGGAGAGTCAGTGGGTGGATAAGGGGATTTATCTACCACAGGTAGGAGAATTCCCCTTGCTCTAGCATGCCTTACCACTACTAGTCAGAGTTCCTGCATTCTGTGGGGAAAAGTGTGTCTTGTCCAAGCCAGTTTCATTTTTCATAATGAATTCTATAGAAGCATCTATTTTTTAAGCCTGCCCTTGCTATTGAGGTATCTTTGCACTTAGTTAAGAATTGGTAAAAAAAAAAAAATTAAACAGCTCAAGAGGGCCAGTGAGGCTACTCATGTTAGTTTTTTTTTTTTCTTCTAGCATGATGCTACCAGAACTGGACTGTAGGATTTTTAACTTAATATCTGTGATCTCTGATATTAATAATCCATAGTGAAGACACTGCACTGAAAAGATCATGTTTTGGAGGAGGTGGAAAGTAGGACATATCCAATACAGTGGGTACAGTTGGTGTGGTGCTTATAATTACTGAATGGTCTCTTCTCTGTCTTTCCCAGAATGGGTTTCATCAAGCTGCATATCTGGATATGACCCCTACATTTCACCAGGGCTTCCCTGTTGGTGCCAACAGAAACCTTCAGGCTGTGACCAGTGCACACCAGGCTTACAGCAGCGGCCAGACTTACGGGAATGGGCAGGGCCTGTACCCATTCATGGCTGTGGAGGATGAGGGCTTCTTTGGAAAGGGTGGAACAAGCTGCAACACCCAGCAGGCCATGGGTTTATTAAGTCAGCAGATGAACTTCTATCATGGCTACCCTACCAATGTGGATTATGACAGCTTGCAGGCAGAAGACACCTACAGCTTCCAGAGCACCTCTGATAGTATCACACAGTTCTCGAGCTCTCCTGTACGACATCAGTACCAGGCCCCTTGGCATACCCTGGGGACCCAGAGTGGTTATGAGACTTAGACCTAAGTATTGTTCTTTCCCTTCCTTCTGTTTTGTCACATGGGGTTTCTAGGGTCTTGACTCATAGATCCAATTTCTATTCCTTTCTTTTGCCCCTCCTTCTCAATTCCTGCTTTAACTGTTGGTGGGGTTTAGCACCCTGCTACTTCCGGTTTCTTTTCTCTTTTAAACACATCTCTGTGCATAGCTAACCCTTTGCAAGGGTGTTCTGTGTGTAGACAGGTGAAATTGCATTTATGGAGGGGAATGTGCAATGCCACAGCCAGGAGCAGTGGAGATGGCAAAGATCCATGTTTACTGTCCAAGACCCACTCTGCTGCCTCTTTTGCAGATGATTCTCTGATCTTTGCCATGTGTCTTGCAGCCAAAACTTAGAGAAGACTTTTAATTTCTGCAAGAAATACCCTATTTGTAGCCCAGAGTCTTTCCTGCTGTCTTGCCTTTTTCTGCTGTGACCTCAGTTATCTAGTAGATTCATCTGAGTCCTTTAATCTCTGGACTGAAAACCTAAATATCATCTTATCTTGGATGGTTTGATCCAGTTACTCTGTCTTTCCACCTGGAGAGGTCAGTACCTGCCTACCCTTTGCCTCCTGCCTTCCTGTGTTCATAAGGCAGTTTAAAGAACAGGAGGAGAAAAGAGAAGTTGGAGAGAATGTTGTCTGTTCCTGATATGGAAATGTTTAAAACGATTTCCAAAGCTGCTGAATTCTTTGTGCCTGTCAAATAATTCACAATCAATCTCTGGAACTATTTGTAAAAATTTAAATCTTGTCTTCCTTAATCTCTCTGCTGAGAAAATGTTGGTTTGTCCCAATCTAAATATTGCAGCAGATGGTACACCGAAATGCCATTGCTGGAAATGTGAGTAGTGGCTATATTTAGCCATCTCCTGAGTGTTGAGAAATAGTTTGCTTATCTGTATATCAGGATTCACTAGCAATTTGTGAACACAGTGTGAGTACATGGGCAGCTTTCTCAGAGGTAGAGAGTAGGCAAAGGTAAAGGGCTTGGTTACATTAAAGGTTGTTTCATGGTTAGCTATTCTGAAACCTGAATGTCAGGGAGAAAAACCCTGTTGGACAGTAGTGGAGTTGGCATCCAAGGGGCTAGAGCACGATGTTTCCCTAATCTCTTGTCTAATCTCAGTTTTAAGATAGCAAGCTAATGTTTTTATCCCATCTCCAGTGCTTAGTTGGATCTTTTCCATATTCTACTGCTGAAAGGTATACCAGCTACCTCTTGGGGTAACTGTTCTGGGGGAGGTGGCAAGTTCAGGGAAACCTAGATAGACAACCAAAGGATGAAAATGGCAATTAAATGTTTTGGTTTTCTTTTTCAAAAGAACTGAATCATCCCTTTCAGGATGGAGATTACTAGAAGTCAGCAACTGCCTGTGCAAAACTGGATCTTTAAGTGGTGAGATTGGAGAGTTCAGTCTGCCACTGCCCAGGAATACACAATGTCTTGGGCTGGCAAGAGTACATAAATGATAAAAGCATAAGTAATTTTTTTCACTAATGCACAGTTTGTACTGTAATTCTGTATTTTAATGTATGTGCAAGGATTATATGTCACAGTTGAACTTTAACTACAAAGAAGATGAATGCTGCTGTTCTTGCAGTGATCATGGCCATGTTCTATGGCATACATGTGTTGTCTACTGCTTTACTTCTGCTTGATGTTTTTACAGACTTGCTTGAATTGAAAATAAACGGATTTATTTTAATGCTGAAACAGTGTTTCTTGCCTGCATTTTTTACCAGAACAGTGTTTTAAGGAAATCATTATTTGGTTAGCCTCACAGTAGAGAAGAAAGGGAGGTAAAATGTAACCTTGCTGTGTTTATCTCAGAAGAAGTGGCAATAATTGTAGAATCATAGAATCAAGGTTGGGAAAGGTTGAATCATGAATTCCAACTGTCAGTCTATTGCTACCATGCCTGCTTAAACCATGTCCTTAAGTACCTCATCTACACGTCTTGAGCATCTCCAGAGATTGTGACTCCACTACTTTCCTAGGCAACTAGAAAAAAAGGACATACTTCCTTTAAACAGTAGTTTAAGATTGGGTATCAGGATTTTGTCAGCCTTGTCTTCAATCGCACAATGTCTTGAGTTGGAAGAGACCCCAAGGATCACCAAATTCCAACCCCACTGCTGCAGGCAGGGTTGCCAAGCACTAGATCGAGTATTCCCAAGGCCCTATCTAATCTGGTCTTGAACACTGTCAGGGACAAGGCATTCATAATCTCTGGGCAGTCTGTTCCAGCACCTCATTGCCCTCTCAATGAAGAACTTCCTCCTGAACATCTAATCTAAATCTTCCCTCCTTTAGTATAAAACCATCCCCCCCCTTGTCCTATCACTAATTACCTTTGTAAAAAGTTGATTTCCCTCCTGTTTATAATCTCCCTTAAGTACTGAAAGGCTGTAGTGAGGTCTCCCTGCAGCATTCTTTTCTATAGTCTGAACAGGCCCAGCCCCTTCAGCCTATCTTCATTGGAGAGGTGCTCCAGCTCTTCAGTCATCTTTGTGGCCCTCCTCTGGTCTATCTCCAAAAGCTCCACACCTATACTGTGATGAGGGCCCCAGACAATACTCCAGATGGGGCCTAATGAAGGTGAAGTAGAGAGGGGCAGTTGCTTTCCTTGTCCTGGTAGCCACTCCTCTTTTGACACAGCCTAGGATACAGTTTCCCTTCTGGGCTGCCAGTACACACTTCTGGCTAGCATCAAACTTTTCGTTGGCCAGTACACCCAAGTCCCCAGCCTGAGTGCAACAACCTGTACTTGGCCTTGTTGAACCTCATTAGGTTCACGTAGGCCCATTTTTTCAAGCCTGTCCAGGTCACTCTGAATGGCATTCATTCCTTCTATTGTGTCAACTGCACCATTCAATTTAGTACCATCAGCAAACTGTCTTAAGTCATTATTGATAGAGATGTCAATGAGCATTAGTACCAAGATTGCCCCCTGGGGGACACCACTCATTGCTGGCCTCTAACTGTACATAGGGCCACTGACTACAACCCTCTGGATATGACCATCCAAACAATTCTTTATCCACCAAATAGTCCAGCCTTCAAAAACATCTCTCCAATTCAAATATAAGGATGTGATGGGGGACCATATCGAAGGCATTGCACAAGTCCAGGTAGGCCACATCAGTTGCTCTTCTATTGTCTACCGGTGACATCACTCCACCACTGAAGGTCACTGGATTGGTCAGGCATAATCTGCCCATGGTGAAGCTGTAATAGCTGTCTTAGACCACTTCTTCCTCTCACATGTCCCTTATCCTATCTTCCATTTGAATCTTCCCAGGCACAGACTTGAAATTCACCCACCTGTAATTCCTTAGGTCTTTCTTCCTTTCTTATAATTGGGAGTGATGTTTCCTTTTTTTCCAGTCACCAGGTACTTTGCCTGACAACTATGATTTTTCAAATATGACAGAGAGTGGCTTGGTAACCACATCAGTCAGAACCTTTAGGAGCCTGGGATGCATGTCATCTGTCCCTACAGACACATTCAGTCTCATTGGGTGATCTTGAACATGCTATTTACTTACAGTGAGTGGGATTTTTCTCACACAACCCTGGCCTAGAAGTACAGGGGTACAGGTGTGCTGAGAAAATTTTGTTCAATTATCCCAGAAAGAGAAGAAAGTCTCCAGCTTTCTTTATTCTAATAAAGGGAGAGTCCACTGGGACATAGCCCTGTGGGGTCTCTCAGCACCTCAGGAGTCACTGCCTCTTCTTTATCCTTCTTTCTGATGGATTGTCCCTCCTCCTTTCCTCATTGGCTGAGGTACTCAGAGGTTACAGACTTCCTGGTCTACGTAATATGCGTTCTCCCTTGTATGTGACCCCCTTTTGTATCACTCATCACAGGTAAAATTAACTCCAACTTTATGCCACCCAGAGAGAAGAAATTAATATTAATTAGCCCATTAAGCCTGTGCAGTAAGTCCAAAGTTCATAAGTTCAAGTTGTTATTTGACCTTTATTGCTAAAACCTGATTTGATGAGAGTGTACAGATACCAAGTGGAGAGGAATTTGCAAGTTTCTGCACAAGTTTGTAAGCACAGGCATCTTGTTCACAAGCGTCTGTGTAAATAGTTTTGTTTGCAAGGACATCTTGTTCTTAAGCCTCTTCTATTTCAGGTGTGTTGCATGGTGGGCTCCAGGAATAGGCAAGTTGTTAGTTGCTTGGCTTACATTAATGGACAGCCCAGTAACATGCTTGTGTTTGGCCTTTATCTGCAATGCTTAATAATTGTTTAAGTAGGAGAGATACTAACAAAGCTTAAGGTTTTCAACACACCTTTTGCTAAAATAGCTTTGGGATGGAGGTGGCTTTCTCTGCATGCGTAACGATTTGTTACTGTATTTGCCATGTGTTCTGCAGAAATTGAGTGTTCCTTCACAGAAACAATTATTCCTTTGGTTGGTCAGCCCCTAGGGTGCATTGGGGTTTGGTAAACATGTTGCATAGCTGGAAGGAAGAAGCAAATTGGCTATCGGGATTTTGGCATGTGGACTGAGAAAGACCAGGGATCGGGAAGGGCTTCTGACAGCTGTGAAAAGTCACAGGACTTGACAGTTTCATGCTGCTGAAGCCCTTGAGCAAGGGCTCGTGGCCCCACTTGTTTCTGCAGCATGGGTAAAAGGTGTGATACTTAATAGGTTCTTCCCTACAGACATCAGTGTTATATTAAGTCATCTAATTACCCTGAATCACTCAAATGCTAAGAGGGCTTTGAAAAGTTTCAGTTAAGCATTGCCACACATCTCTTGCTTGACCTGTCATCAGTGGCCAAAAGCATCTTGACCACTATTGAACATATGAAGAGGTATGATAAAGGATCCAAAATCATGGCAGTGCATTTCAAAGAAAAAAGAAAAAAGAAAAAAAAAACAAAATTTCCTTTCACATAAGAGCCATGCAACATTCATCTAGGGTTTTGAAGAGCAACCTCATGTCCTTTCTCTGAATCCCTTTCCACAAGAGAAATTAATTTCTCATGTTTAATGGACATTCTGCTGCTTTCATACAGTGTGTGTCTCTAGCAGTGGAGCTATATCTGAATCACTTAAGTCATTTAAATATCACAACACTGTAACTTCTGCCTGGCATGAAACCCAAGATGCAGCCAAGCAAACTCCTGCTACGTGACAGGAAAAGACTCAATTTTTATTTTTTATTTTTTAATTTTTATTTTTATCTACAACAGCATTTATTGGAATGGCCTGAGCAGTTCACATCAGAGCCCTGATAGTTGTTACTGTTGAGATGTTAACCACCACCTTTATGCTGCTATCAGTTAAGCTTACCCAATCAATCCCAACCCCTCTGTTAGTGTGGTGGTTGCAAGAACAAATCTTTCCCAAGCTTAGGCACTTGATAGAAGTAGGATAGGTGTGGTGGTGGAGCTGTGCTTTAAAATGGAACTCTGAAATGATCTGAGATACAAGTTGATCCTGCAAAAAGCTCTGTTTTTCCCCATCAAGTTTATAGTACAGACCTGTAAACAGTGTAGCTGTATAACCAAATGGTCAGAGTGTTGCTACGTGAGAGAATGGGTGCAGGGGGAAACAACTGTGAGAGGCAGGAAAACAGAACAGCTTTGCGAACAGAAGACCACACATCTTATTACTCCACTCTCAGATATTTGCCTTCATTCTATGCTTATTTTTTTTAACCACGACAACTACTTCACATTAAGAAAATATTATTGTTATCAAAGTCTTAGAGAAAACCTGTGTCTCAGGGAAGTGTGACCCTACTGTTGATCATACTTTGATACGCATATCTGTTCTGAGGTACTTAAGATGCCTATACAGTATTAAAATTAGAACTGATGATATGTGTATATCCGAGCCTGGTGCCATTATTAAATATTGCTGGGTAGGGAAGATTCTAAAGGCAGGTGGGGAGTTACCCTACCGGTCCGTTAACTCTAGATATCTGGCCTTGCCAACAGTCATGAAGCCATTGGTTGCAATGGCTATTTTTGCTCCATTTAGGTTTCAAATAGTGATGCCCTATTATAATGAAAATAACGCAGGAAAATACATACCCCACCTGAAAATATATTTAATTATTTGCTATATGTAATGAACTTTTTAGGTTTTCTTAATAGGAGACAAAGGAAGATAGAATAAAGTTTAATCATTTTGATCCTTATTAGATCATCTCAACACCTTTTCTGCAAGCAACTTGTCAAATCTCCCTTTGCTATATACTTTATCAATCATATAACTTGTGACTAACCTGCAGAACTGGTGATCTAACCATCAAGTAGATTTCAGGTGTGTGACAAAACTTATTCAATGTCATTGAAAAGTATGGGACCAGCACCTCTACATACAGCTTGTGTCTTTGTGTGTTATGTATATACAACCATATAATGATATGTATAGATTAAATGCATCTGTACTTGCTTACGTAAGTTTTGAGGTCCGTAGTTTAGAAGATGTAGGGTATAGTCTAGTCAGCCTAGTCAGATAGTCTAGTAAGGGAATTTATATTTGCAAATAAAGAAGAGTGTGTACCTGTGCACATGTAAAGGCATATGAATGAAGGGCTATGTATACATGTCCATGCAAGCACCTGTATGTCTGGCTATGCTTGCAAGCAAATATTTGGGTCCCAAAATGGATTCTAGTTATATGATGACCCTCAGATGAAGTTTACATGAATAACGAAGGGAGAGATGAGAAGATTTGATTCCAAGGTGCCCAAATTCCTCACATACACAGTGTTTAGGAATGATAGAGTTGGTGACCAGCAGTGGCTGGGAATGATGCCCCCATGGGGGCTGACTGGTGGAAGTTATAGCCATCACTTGTCTTTGTGCATGAATATTCCACACTGCCAGGATAGCTATGTTAAAAGTCTACTTTGTGCTGGGCAATGAAGCCCACTGTTTGCTGGATGCTGCAGGTGCCTCCACTTTTGTAAAAGACTCCTCCATCATTGCTGGTCACAATGGTGTAAGCATTCTGGCCTGCTCTGTAGTGTTGACAGGGGGTAGGCATTGTTTGGATGTTGCTGGCTGCAGTAATCGTGTAGCCCTGGTGGAATTTTGGGTACACATCCAGGTAAGAACTTGGCTGAAAGCTGTTCTAAAAGGGAAATACAGTGAATTAAAATGCATATCTTACGCTGGTGTCCACAGACCTAACATCTACTAGTGCTCTACTCTGTCCTTCCACATTTCACATTGTTTCTTGTTCAGCAGCAATGGGACTGAGAGTAAGAAAACAATATCCATCCCCTATAGTTCAGGGTGGATACAGAATCAGATGCAATATATAAGGAATACACTCTTCCTCTGGAAGTATTCAAGTGACATAGTCAAACCATTGCCAGGCTACCCACAGAAGAGAACATGGAGCTAAGGCTGTGCCTCTGAGCTGAACAAACCAGAAGGCAGGGTATGCTGATACCTGTGTATGGTTAAGTTGCCCACATGCTCTTACTTGCATGAGGCATTGAATCCAAGCAGTCCACAAGGTATTCTTCTGGCACCTTTTCATCTTCATCCTCTGGTTTTGGAACTGTATGGGAACTGTTGAATCATGGCCTGAACCTCTGATTGACCACATGAGGCAAGCATTGAGTCAGCCACAGGGGCACAG
>PPHD01002719.1:22683-34556 GCA_002909625.1 Bambusicola thoracicus
GTGTAGCCCTGGTGGAATTTTGGGTACACATCCAGGTAAGAACTTGGCTGAAAGCTGTTCTAAAAGGGAAATACAGTGAATTAAAATGCATATCTTACGCTGGTGTCCACAGACCTAACATCTACTAGTGCTCTACTCTGTCCTTCCACATTTCACATTGTTTCTTGTTCAGCAGCAATGGGACTGAGAGTAAGAAAACAATATCCATCCCCTATAGTTCAGGGTGGATACAGAATCAGATGCAATATATAAGGAATACACTCTTCCTCTGGAAGTATTCAAGTGACATAGTCAAACCATTGCCAGGCTACCCACAGAAGAGAACATGGAGCTAAGGCTGTGCCTCTGAGCTGAACAAACCAGAAGGCAGGGTATGCTGATACCTGTGTATGCTCTTACTTGCATGAGGCACTGAATCCAAGCAGTCCACAAGGTATTCTTCTGGCACCTTTTCATCTTCATCCTCTGGTTTTGGAACCAAGTCTTCACCTTGGGTGGTGAAGGAATAGCAGAGAAAATATCAGCAAAAAGAAGGAATAGTGAATGTTATCAGATTTACAAGCAGCAATAACCAGGGGAGAGTGGTCAGATGACATATGGGCAGCAGTAGATAAAGCCCTTTAAGTGTTCCCTGAGGTTATTGCCTCAGAGAAGATGTCTGTCTAGCAGCCTCAGCTGCTGGCTAGTGCATCTGTGCTTTGGGAGGAGTGGATGGAGTGACATTATGGCCACATCACATTTATTGTTGTGACACAGAGATAAGTTTCAGTCATGGACATGAATGACCATGAATTAGACCCACGACTCAGGTCTCCACAAGCCCACTGCACTGTAGGAAAACTTCTGAAACACTGTTTGTGCATGCTTATTAGTGAAGTGAAAGGTTTGCTCCTTGTACCTAGAAGTTTCTGAATTCAGAGCTCCTTACTAGGGTGAATTCCAGGTATGTTTTGCCCTGCGGTTTTGTCGGGACTGTGAGACCAGCCATTGCAGGATGTTGACTGAAGGAAACAGCAGATTGTCCCATCACTGAACCACTTCAGTGTGTGGGTGCATATATATGCATGTACAATGTATACATAATATTTTAGTTCCAGGACATCCAAGGATATACTGGCCATCACACTTATCTCTTACATCCAAATTCCAGGCAGATTTTGGAGTTGTTACTGCATGTACTTGTGCCCCACCCTCAAGCTCTCTCTATTTAGCCAACACCAGTTAACTATTTACAATATATCTGGAGACCCTGAAGGACTACAGCGTAGGAAACCTAGCAGCATTTGCAAGGAGGGAGAATGATTAGAAGGATGTTATTAGATATTGGATAAGATCACCCCTGGGAAATGATAGTCATAGCTTTCAGCATGTTACAGGAAGAAAATTCTGGGAGTAGGAGAGCTGGTGTATGCCAGGGTTTCTGTGAAGTTCATCAGTGCCTGGAAAAAGACTGAAAAGTCCTGTCAAGCCCAATACGTAGGTTATTTTTCGCAAACACCATATTCATGACTGTATCTGTAATTCTGCTACAAGCGTTGGCAACAACCCCCTTAGCTGATCCCTCACTGGGGAGAACTGAGTGAAGTGCTACTGACTCTCGATCCTCAGAAGTAATTCAGATCTCTGGCATGAATAGACAGGAGAGCAACTGTTACATAGCACTTTTGTCTCTGCCCTTTACCAGGAACTACTTTTTCCATCCTGTCACTGTTTTATGTGACTATTCAGCCACTATGTGACAGATATACCTAAGTCCCTATGCTCACCTGCTGGTAGGTGAGCCCCAGAGCAGCAGCCAGCTCCTGAATCTGGTGGGGGCTGAGATACTTCTGGCTCTGAAACCACTGATGCAGAATCTGCTGCTGCTCCTGGGAGAAAGCTGTGCGGCTCTTGGCCTTCTTGACTGTCCCCATGCGATATTCTCTGCCCTTTTGAGATTTAGTGGTAGGTTGAGGGGATGAAGATGCTGAGTGTTGACTGGTGGCTAAGTCTGGCATGAACTGGCTGAAATTCCCAGAACTGGAAGAAGCTGAAGAAACATCTGAAAATAAAAAGACAATATCAGAAGCCACGTCAGACATTATGTACACCTGAATGGGTGACACAATTCCTATGTGTTGTGTCACAAGATCAGGACTCCTTATCTATCTGAAAGGGGCCTACTTGAATGAAAGTTTTGTGTCACACTTCTATGTTCATGCATCTGTGAACACAGACATGCTCACTGACAGTAAGCAGCTTTCCATCTCAGACTCTCAGGATTTCCACAGCTCCTTTTTATGAGGTTGAAAAAGGCACAGAGGGGAGAATGCTAAGCATTGGCTCATAGTGTTATTATTCTCCTTCAAAAGGCCTCAGTAATATTTCATTTTCAGGTGGTATAAAGAAGCCTAGTCATGACTGCAAACATAGCTTTGAGTTGATAACTGGGCTCCCCAAAACTGTCTGCCCAGGAATCTCAAGACACTACATAGACAGCATGCATGATGGGGCAAAACAGACAGTGCTTAAAAGGCGGAGGCAGGTGTAGTGCATCAAAGCCAGACCTTGGATACTGGCTCACTCCAAGGGAAATGTGTGCAGATGAAGAAGGCTTATTTAGCTAGGGGACCTTCTGTCAAGAACAAAGGAGAGAGATTTGACATAGAGATGGGAAGGGAGAGAGGAAAAGTAGAAGTGTAGGACAGAGGAAAAGACTCAATGCTGTGTCAGGGTTGTAGGGGACAAAATTCAAAAGTACAGAGGAAGATGTTCAAGCCCTTTCTCATTTATTCTGATAAAAGTCCTAAAAGGGCATATATTGAAGGATAAAGCCAAGATAAAGATCTAAAGGAAAAACTTCCTAAATAATCCAAACCACTTTTCCAGACAAAAGCTGCCAATACGCAAAGTCATTCCAGCTGCCTGAATAGAAAAATGATAAGGAGAGATTACCCCCCTCATATTTCTGTTAGATGCCTGATTTCTGAGGCCTGTGAAAGGCTGAGAGCTTCTCAAGACAATCCTGACAAAAAGGCTGTGATACCAATTTTCTTCACGTATCTTTAATGATAAATCTGTTCATTCCTTCTTCCTCCAGATACTCCTCTACAAACCCTGCTGCATGGTCCATCCCCTCTCTTCCTAATGACATTTCAGGAGAGAGGAGATACAGTGAATGGGCAGTGCCATTTTAGTACACATTCTCTGACTATTGATCCCTGTGGCTCCCGAACTCCTTGCTAGCCATCTTGAGAGCTGTAAGTCTGAAGAACACTGAGGCATTCTCCTCATCCTCACAAATACATATTCAATGCAAAGTACTGATGCCTTTCTGAGGAATGGGTTCCCTTGTCCATCTTCCAAAACCCTTTCTTCTTATCCTAAGCTGAGAGGTAACTAAACTACATTAAGAAAGTTTCTTGGCCTTAAACCAGGAGCCACATGTGTGGTGTATTTTCCTGTTACTCTCCTGACAGAGATACAAACTGTCTTGCCACTGGTACTTGATACTCTAGGATCATCTGCTTCTGCCTTTAGGCCCGCTGTTAGCTGTTTCCTGTACTTAGGAGATGACAACCTGAAGTGCTGGCTTTGGGAAGAGGCAGGTGTGAAGTGGAGCAGACTTTTGGTGCTGGGGAGCATAAGGATTATAAAGGGTTTCTGCCTACAAGGAGACAAGGGCTCTCAATGGAGCAAACAAGCGGTCTGCCCCTCAGCCTGTCCCACCTTTCCAGGTGCCCTTACATAACCGGTATGAGGCTCTGGAGCTGGAGGAACTGGGGGATGTGGATGTTGGTGAAAGTCCATCCGTGCAGGAGAGGTTGCCCAAGGCTAGTCAGTCTGCTCCCCATTTTGCTACAGCATCAGTCAGGATAAAAAGAAGGGCTGCCATCATAGGGGACACCCTTCTGAGTGAAACTGAGGGCCTGATATGCTGCTCGGACCCATTCCACAGGGAGGTGTGTTGCCTGCCTGGTGCCCAGGTGAGAGATGTCACTAGGAACATCACTCACCTGGTTAAGCCCTCCAATTATCATCCTTTACTAGTTTTCCACATTGGAAATGAAGAGGTAGGCAAAAGAAGTTCTCAGGTGATCAAAAGGGACTTCAGGACTTTGGGAAGACTTCTGAAGGGATTAGGAGTGCAAGTTGTGTTCTCCTCTGTCCTCTCAGTTGGTGACTGGGATCTGGACAAAAGGAGGAGAGTGGACATGCTGAATGAATGGCTTTGTGAATGATGTCGCACTCAGGGCTTTGGATACTATGGTTTGGGACGCAGCCTTGAGAAAAAGGGGGAATGCTGACAGCGGATGGAAGGAGACTGACACAAGAAGGGCCACAGATATTCTTGGGAACAAGCTGGCTGGGCTGGTTAGCAGGGCTTTAAACTAGATATGATGGGGGAAAGGGGTGTACTAGGTGACAGAGAAGCGTGTGGGAACACTGTCAACTTAGGAGGTGGTAGAGGAAAACCCCAGACTTGTCCTGGAGGTATTAGGGAGGCCAATAGCTATGCTGAAGTGCCTCTATACCAGTGCACACAGCATGGGAAATCAACAGGAGGAGCTAGAAACCATGGCACAATTGGGAAAGTATGACCTAATTTCTATCACAGAAACATGGTAGGATGAATCCCACGATTGGAATACCCTGGTTGAGGACTACAGGCTTTTCAGGAGGGATAGGCAGGATAGGAGGGATGGCAGAGTTGCCCTCTGTGTTAGGAAATGGATAGATTGCAAAGAGCTGTGTCTGAGGAACAGCCACGATCAGGTTGAAAGCTTGAAGGTAAAAGTCAAGGATCGGTCCAGTAAAGGGCATCTAGTGGTTGGGGTCTGCTACAGGCCACCTGATCAGGGGGAGCCTGTTGATGAGGCCTTCTTGCTTCAGCTGCAGGAGGTGTCATGCTTGCGGGCTCTTGTCCTGATGGGGGTTTTCAACTACCCGGATATCTGCTAGGATAGTGGTATGGCAGGTGGCAGACAATCCAGGAGATTCCTGAAGTCTACAGAGGACATATTCCTGGTCCAGGTAATAGATGGACCAACTGGAGTTGAAGCCTTACTGGACCTGGTGCTCACTAATGCAGAGGAGAACATTAGAGAGGCTAAGATTGGAGGCAGCCTGGGCTGTAGTAACCATGCCTTGGTGGAGCTTGTGATCTTGAAGAATGTGAGCCTGGCAAAAAGCAGAGCTAGGACCCTGTGCTTTAGGGGAGCAAACTTCCAGCTGCTCAAGGAACTGCTGAGTGGGTCCCCTGGGAAACTGTCCTTAAGGGCATGGGCACAGAACAGAGCTGGCAGTTCTGTAAGGACACCCTTCTGAGAGCACAACAGCTCTCCATCTCCCAGCAGAAGAAGTCGAGCAGGGGAGGTAGGCGACCATCGTGGCTGTGCAAGGACTTGCAGGTTAAAGTGAGAGAAAAGAGGGAAATGTACAGAAAGTGGAAGCAGGTTGTATATCCTGGGAGGAATATAGGGCTGTTGTCTGTGTGTGTGTAGAGATAAGCTTAGGAAAGCCAAGCCACAGATAGAGCTGAACTTGGAAAGGGATGTGAAAGATAACAAGAAGGGGTTCTACAGGTTCATGGGCAGGAGGAGACAGGCCAAGGAGAGCGTTCCCCTCTGATGAAAGGTAATGGGGAGCTAGCTTCCTCAGACATAGAAAAAGCTGAGGTACTCAATGAGTGCTTTGCCTCAGTCTTCACAGGTGGTCAGGCTTCCCATGTCTTCCTCAAGGTGAGGATGTGGGGAGTGGTTTCTGTCCCACTGTAACAGTGGAACAAGTCTGAGTCCTCCTCATGAAATTGAATGTGTATAAATCCATGGAACCAGATGATATTTATCCCAGGGTCCTGAGAGAGATTGCTGTTGTGGTTGCTGAGCTGCTCTCCATCATATTTGAAAACTCATGGCTGTCTGGTGAAGTCCCCAGTGACTGGAAAACAGGAAACATTACTCCCATTTTTAAGAAAGGGAGAAAGGAAGACCCGGGGAAGGTCTGAGCCTCGCATCTGTGCCTGGGAAGATAACGGAGCAGATCCTCCTAGAAGCTATGTTAAGGCACATATGAGATAAAGAGGTGATTTGAGACAGTCAGCATGGCTTCACCATGGGCAGATCATGCCAATCTGGTGGCATTCAATGCTGGAGTGACGGCTTCAGTGGACAGGGGAAGGGCAATGGATGTCAACTACCTGGACTTTTGCAAGGCCTTTGACATGGTCCCTCGCGACATCCTTCTCTCTAACTTGAAGAGGTGTAGATTTCAAGGATGGATTGTTCAGTGGATTAGGGATTGGCTGGCTGGACATAGCCAAAGGGTTGTGATCAATGGTTCTTTGTCAGGGTGGAGACCAGTCACAAGCAGTTTCCCTCAGGGGTCGGTCTTGGAACCAGTCCTTTTCAACATCTTCATCAATGACATAGATGATGGCATCGAGTACATCCTCAGCAAGTTTGTAGATGACACCACACTGAGTGGTGCAGTCGATACATTGGAAGGAAGGGAAGCCATCCAGAGGGACCTGGACAGGCTGGAGAAGTGGGCTCATGAAAACCTAATGAGGTTCAATAAGGCCAAGTGCAGCGTGCTGCATTTGGGTCAGGGCAATCCCAGGTATTTATATAAACTGGGGGAAGATCTCCTTGAGAGCAGCCCTGCGGAGAAGGGCTTGGGGATCCTGGTGAACAAGAAGCTGAACATGAGCCAGCAGCATGCACTTGCAACCCAGAAGACCAACTGTGTTCTTGGCTGCATTAAAAAAGGGGTGGCCAGTAGGAAGAGGGAGGTGATTGTCCCCCTCTACTCCACTCTTGTGAGTCCCCGTTTGTAGTACTGCATCCAGGCCTGGGGTCCCCAGTACAGGAATGACGTAGAGCTCTTAGAGTGGGTCCAGAGGAGGGCCACTAAGATGATCAGAGGGCTGGAGCACCTCTCCTATGAGGAAAGGTGAAGGGAACTGGGCTTGTTTAGCACGGAGAAGAGAAGGCTCCGGGGAGACCTCATTGTGGTCTTCCAATATTTGAAGAGAGCATATAAACAGGAAGGGGTACAGCTGTTTATGAGGGTGGATAGTGATAGGACAAGGGGGAATGGTTTTAAACTGAGACAGGGGAGGTTTAGGTTAGATATTAGGAGGAAGTTCTTTGCACGGAGGGTGGTGAGACACTGGAACAGGTTGCCCAGGGAGGTTGTGAGTGCCCCATCCCTGGAGGCATTCAAGGCCAGGTTGGCTGTGGCTCTGGGTAGCCTGGTCTAGTGGTTGGCAACCCTGCTCATAGCTGAGGGGTTTGAAACTAGATGATCATTGTGGTCCATTTCAACCCAGGCCATTCTATGATTCTGTGATTCTATGATTCTAAGAAACAAAGGAGGTGCAAAGTTCTGAGATAGTATGTGCATGAGCGTAGACTACAGAGACTGAGAGAAAGCTGAACATCTGGGAACTGGGTGTAGACAAGGCTAATATTTCACGTGTGCCCAAAGGATGCTTGGCTCTTGTAGATCATGCAAGTGAAAACTCTCTAGGCAGGAAAGCACGTTGAGAATATGGGTTAGGATAATAGCAAAGTCTTCTGGCAGACAGGAAGCACAGAAAGACACAATCCTGCTAACATTCCCCTATGTGTCCCTCCTCAGCCTATCATCCAAAATCCCCATATAATTAATCACCTGCAGCTTGAGCTCCACCTCTCCCATGAGAAGAGACTGAAGGAAAAAGAAAGCAGAAAATAAACACAGTGGAACAGATGTAAACGCAAAAACCTAAAATGGATTCATTTGCCTAAAAAGAGGCCTAGATATTCCTCCTGTGAGAGCCACAAACTTCTGTAAAACCATGCTGTCACACCATCTGAGCCCTGTGCCTGGACTGTCTGGTAAGATTTACAAATTCAATTCACAAACACCAAAGCAGCATGGAAAGATGATGTGACTGTCCAAGGCCATCCTTCTCACCTAGAACACCACTCTTCATCCAGCACCCATATATATACATATACATATATATATATATATATATATACACACACATATACACACATATATAAACAAGGCAAAGAGATAAAAAAAAGATTTACTCAAGGCTGTTATTAAGCAAGTGAGCAAGCCGGGGCCACAAGTATCCTGCAGATCATCAGCTCTAGGAAATAAGTGAAATGCCTTACCAGCAGTCTGCCCCTTCTCTCCTGACTCCGGAGATAGACTGCTACTGGCCGCTGCTGCTGCTGGCCCAACAGGAGCAGCAGCATGTCCTGCCTCTCCCACCAAGTTCCAGTACAGATCCAGGTATCTCTTGCCAGACCCGCCGGGGTACGACTGGTAAAGGGGAAGAGCTAAATGTGCACACATGGGGGAGGAGGGAAGGGGAGAGGTGGTTCCCACGCCTTTCAGGAGATGCCGCCTACACTTAAGGGGCCGGTCTCACCAGCAAGCTGCAGTAGCCGCGAAGTACTGACAGGCAGTTACCCTTATAGCTCACCATAACTTGCCTGGGACTGCAGTATCTACCATCGTCGGCTCCTCAAGGATCCTTGTCATGCTAGAGGTCTGTTTGATAGAGCGGGGACAAAGCCGAGCAGAGGGCGGGGGTGGGAGTACAAGTGGCACCAAGTCTGAAATTCTTGCCATTTTGCAGGTCTCTCAGTCACACCTGAGCATGGCTCTCATTCAGAGACCCAGGAAACCTCCTCCTGCTTGGTTTTTTAGACTCAACTAAAATCGTCCCATCACAAGATAGTCCCATGAACACGGATGTTCAGCCCCACGGAAGAGGGCTGCTCACTGTTGGAAAAACAAACTCCATCACCCCAACAAGAGAGTGAATAGGAGGTAGATCTGATGCTGAGCTGCACACTATCCTGCTGGGCAAACCCAAGCATACGCTCCAGTTTATGTGGGATATTCTGAAACCTTTGCCTTGTATCAGAGTGACAATCTGAAAAGATCCTCTTCCCCCCACCCCCCACACCAATGTAGCAGCATTTTCCACACTCTCAGTGCAGATGTTAGGGGCAGAGCAAGAGGAAAAGATGAGTAAGGATCGGAGCTGGTGTCTAGAACGTACTTTTTCCTTCCTTTCCTTTTCTTCTTTTTTCTTCTTCTTTTTTCTTTTTTTTTTTCCTTTTTTTTTCCCTTTTTTTCCCTTTTCTTTTGTCTTTTCTTTCTTCTTTCTTTTCCTTGTCTTCCTTTCTTCTTTCTTTTCTTCTCTCTCTCTCTCTCTTTCTTTCTTTCTTTCTTTCCTTCTTAATTATTAACATTATTTATTGGAAAAGGAACTTCCAACTCCACAGACAGCTAGCTGAAAATGTATTCAGTCCATCTTCCAGAATTCTGTGCCAGAGACATCTGATAAGCTAAACAAATCACACACAATGCTACATCTCATTTTCCAGACCAAACTCAGAGATCTCAGATATCAGGATCAGATATCTACAGGTGGATACTTAGGAAAGATTTTTTTTCACAATTACATGGAGTTACCATAAGTTTAAGTTTAAGGATAAGTTTAATGGATTTGAGGTCCACAGGTCTGCTCCCTCATGACCCTTCAAAGACGTATCTATTTACTTGCATAGACTTGGCTATGGCTTTTGTCTTGTTGTCCAGATTGGTTGGAGTAAAGAAAAGGAAGTATTTTCTTTAAGACAAGGTCCAGATAAGGGACATGAAGATGACCAAAGGGCTGGAGCACCTCTTATACAAAGAAATGTTGCACCTCTTATACAAAGAAATGTTGAGGGAAATGGGCTTGTTTAGCTTGGAGAAGAGAAGGCTCTAGGGAGACCTCACTGTGGCCTTCCACTACTTGAAGGAGGGCTTATAAGCAGGAGGAGGACCAACTTTTTCCATGGTCTAGTTGTGATAGGACAAGGGGAATGGCTTTAAACTAAAAGAGAGGAAGTTTGGTTTAGATGTTAGGAAGAAATTCTTTACTCAGAGAGTAAAGAACCAGCCCAGGCCATTCTATGATTCGTCTTCATTGTCCTCCTCTGGACCTGCTCCGACAACTTGATATCCTTCTTGTGTTGGGGGCCCCAGAAGTGGACACAGTACTCCAGGTGGAGGTCCCATGAGAGCAGAGCAGAGAGGCAGAATCAACTCCCTTGGCCTGTCGGTCACAATTCTCTTGATGCAACCCAGGGTATTGTTGGCCTTCTAGGTTGCAAGCACATGTTGCCAGCTCCTGTTGAGTCTTTCATCACCAACATGCCCAAATCCATCTCCTCAGGGCTGCTCTCAAGCCATTCTTCACCTAACCTGTATCTGTGCTTGGGATTGCCCTCACTCAGCTGCAGGACCTTGCACTTTGACCCCTTGTTGAACTTCATGAGGTTGACATGGGCACACCTCTCAAGACTGTCCAGGTCCCTCTGGATGGCATGTCAACTGCACCACTCAGCTTAGTGTCATCTGAAAACTTGCTGATGGTGCACTCAATCCCACTGTCCGTGTTGCCTACAAAGATTTTAAACAACACCAGTCCCAGTACTGATCCCTGAGGAATATCACTTGTCATTGGCCTCTGTTTGGACAGTGACTCATTACTCAATGGAAAGTGTAACCATCCAGCCAATTCCTAATCCAGAGAGTGGTTCATTCATCAAATCCATTTTTCTCCAATTTGCAATCAGGATGTCGTGTGGGACAAATGCTTTGCACAAGTCCAGGTAAATTACATTAGTTGCTCAATGATTGGCTGTTTGCTGACACATGGCCAACCCAAGGAGGACAAACACCTGCAAACCTGTTTATTAAATAACTAGAGATAAGTGTGGAAGTCACAAAACACAGTTATGGGACAGTGAGCTTATCTGCTTTATGGGCTTGCTCCAAGTTCCTTCCCCTCAGTAGGTTTAGGTCTGCTTAAAAAGATTTTGTTTCATTTCAAAAGACATTGAAGTGTCTAACTAATGTCTATTTCTCAATGAACAATCAGATGTTCATAGAATCATAGAATCATTTGAGTTAAAAGGTATGTTTAAAGGTTATCTAGTCCATCTTCTCTGCAATGAACAGGGACTTCTACAGCTAGATCAGGTTGCTCAGAGTCCTGTCCATCCTGATCTTGAATGTTTTCATGAATGGGGTATCCACCACATCTCTGAGCAACCTGTTCCAGTGCTTCACTACCCACATCACAGAATATATTTTCCTTACATCCAGTCTAAATCTCCTGCTTTAGTTTGAAATCATTTCCCCTTGTCTTATCAAAACAGGCCCTACTAAAGAGTCTGTCCCCTGCTGAAAGGCTGCTATCAGGTCTCCCCAGAGCTTTCTCTTCTCCGGGGTGAACAACCTCAGCTCTCTCAGCATTGTCCTCATAGGGGAGGCTTTCCATCCCTTGAATCACTTTTGTAATCCTTTTCTGGATGCATTCCAATAGATTCATGTCTCTCCTATACTGAGACTTCCACATCTGGATCTAGCACTCTGGCTGAAGTCTCATCAGCACAGAGCAGAAGGGCAGGATCACCTCCCTCCAGCAACTAGCCATGGTTCTTTTGATGCAATCCAGGATGCAGTTGGCTTGCTGGGCTGTGAAGGTACATTGCTGGCTCATGTCCAGCTTGCTATTCATCACTTTTCATCAGGTCTGCGCTCAATCCTTTTGCACCCAGCTTGCATTTATAGTGGGGGTTTCTGTGACCCAGATGCAAGACCTTGTACTTGGATTAGTTGAAACTCATGAGGTTCTCCTGAGCCAACTGCTAGAGACTGTCTAGGTCACTCTGTATGGCATCTGTATGGGAACTGTTGAATCACGGCCTGAACCTCTGATTGACCACCTGAGGCGAGTACTGAGTCAGCCGCAGGGGCACAGGTGAATGCAATCTCACCTGAGTGACTGGAAGGGGTGGAGCCATGCTCCACCCCTCCTCGACCCCATT
>PPHD01002720.1:0-34554 GCA_002909625.1 Bambusicola thoracicus
TGCCATGTTCTCTTGAAATTCTAAACAGCAGTCCTCTAGTACGTGTAAATCTTTCAACAGCTATCTGCTTAAAGTCTGTATTCTGGGGCGTGTGGCAGCTATGCCAGATTGTATTAGAGATCTTCAAAGACACTTTGGTTTGTCTGGAATGGGTCTGTAGTGGCCGAACATGCTTCCAGCTCGTATAGATTTTTCCTAACTAATTTTAGAGTTGTTGGCACGAAGGGGCCACTGCTTTGATACTTTGATGGCAATGTGTTGGCAGGCTGTTTTCTTCAGAAGTGTCATCCCAGCAAATGATGGTCTCTTTGTTAATTGTAGGCCCTAGCAACTGCCTGCTGGTCTGTTCTGAAAGCAAAAAGGAGGCTTCTAATGGTAAGCAAAATTAGTGAACAGAGAAAGAATCAAATGGATTTGAAGCTGAAAAGATATCACCAAGATTGTGGTGAAATGCAAAATCTTTGTGGTGTAAGAATGAACTGAACTGCATTCTCTCTGCTTTAGAGTGCTGGGGTCCTGCTGTCATTTCTTTGTACCAGTGCAACATCAGTGCTTTACAGTTGTGAGTTCATTCTCACTTTTTCTTAATGAGAGGATCCAGAGGATAATGTTCTCCATCTGGTATTCCCTATCCTTGCTCACAGTCCCATAGGAATGGTCTCAGTTGCTCTCTGAACTGTAGTTTGCCTGTTGGAGGTGCAGGGAGTGGGCTCACGTGCTCTCCTGCCTCCCAGTGCTGACCACTGGCAAGCTTGTACTTTGTGCACGTCCCTTAAACCTGTTGCTTCTGTAAGTACTGCAGCAGATGAGTGTGAGGACCTGGAGAACAGGAAGCTGTAACTTCACAATCACACTCCTACCACAGGGACTGTGGCCTCTTGCAAGTGTTCAGCTTCTATTTCAAAGCTAGCTGGTATGACTGGGTCTGCTTTGTGAGACGATGCAAAGAGTAATGAGTACATTGGAAGCTGTATTGCCATGCAGAATCTCCATCTTAGATATCTGGAATTTTTTTGTGCTCGTTCCTGGCTTAGTCTGGAGATTACAAGTAGAGTTGGTAAGGACTGCTTGATGGTCGCCTTCCATTTTCTTCTATTTATTCTTCTCCTGAAAGAGTAGCTTAGAAACATAAAGATAGAAAGCTCAAGTCATCCTTCAAGAAATCTGACGGGTAACTGTAATTCTGCAGGAAGAGATATTCTTAAGCAGCAATTCAGTTACTGAAGCACAGTGCTTCCTGGAATGGTAGTTCCAACTTTGGTAGTTGATATGGAACAAGCTGCTAATTCTGTGTGAGAACTGAGACCTACCAGTTTTTCCCTTCCTTGTGACAGGTACCAGATGGCTTTATCTCTCACTTCTACTCCGTATCGGAGCACGTCAGCCCTGTTCTAGCCTTTGGTTTTCTGGGGCCCAAACAGCAGCTTGCTGAAGTCTGCAGTTTTTTCAAGGTAAGATGGCTTTCTTCTACCTGGTCTGTTTGAAAGTCCTGCAGTCTTCTAGCTTAAAGCTACATGAGTGCTTTTGTTGGCTGGCTTTGACTGATGTAGTATGAGAAATCTGATTGTATACAAGAGCCTTCTAGACAATCACTGGTTCTTGAGAAGCAGACTTCTGAATTCAGATTGATGAGAATTCCCAATGCGATTGACCATGACTGATGGCAATAAAATGTGTGGTGAAATCAATTTATGTCATCAGTACTGAAAAAGATTAAAGGTGCATATGTTGAAAGAATATGTTAAGTGCGTGTGATGATGAAAGTTGCATACTTGGTCTTAAAGTCTGTGGATAAAATCATGAGGTGCTGATGTTGCTTCCATTAAATGCTGCTATGGTTATTTCTGTGGACATTGGCATTTCTTTAATGACTTCAGAATCATAGAATGGCCTGGGTTGAAAAAGACCACAATGATCATCTAGTTTCAACCCCTGTGCTATGTGCAGGGACTTTAGGAGCTCTGCTGTGCTGTTTCAGAGGCATGAGGGTAGTTGGTCACAAAAGTGATATCCAGCCTGAAGCAGATCTGCTTGGATAGCAGGCATAGAAAATTCCTTATGGGATAGGTGGTATTGGAAGGTGTGAGAGAAAGTCTCCTTACCGTAAAATTTCCTTTTCTCTTTGCAGCACCAGATAGTACAATATTTGAAGGACATGTTTGATCTGGACAATGTGAGATACACAACAGTGCAGCTGCTGGCAGAAGACATCTTGCAGCTGTCACGGAGGCGCAGTGAGATCCTCTTGGGATATCTGGGCACAGAGAGCTCCCCTGAGATGAATGGCACACTTCCCATTGAAAACGAGCTGCTGAAGGAGCTCATCTGATGGCAATCAGAGGAGGAAAATAGTTTTGTACAAGGACTTTTTTCCTCACAGAATTGGATTAAACTACCTGCAATGGTCAGTGGTGGCCACAAGACTATCTCAACACACAGCAGCCTGGTGGGACCTTCTGCTTTTTGCAGCCAGTACTGTTTGCTGGGATGGATCCAGGACCACTTGCCAGCTTATGGTTTGAATTTTGTCTTTGTTCCACCCTTCTGTACCTTTTATTATTTTTAATGTGTCAGATAAATCATGAACTGAATGGGCTGAGACTTCTGCCCAGTTCTCTTGAATAGGGCAACCCATGTACCTGTTTGGCCTATGTGTTATCTGGCAGACGGTTCCTGATGTTTATGGTTGTGTTGGAGGAGCAGGAACATGACTGGTAAATTCTCCACTTGACCCTTGGCTTCTCAAAGAGGTTTATGTTGCTTTGGGATTTATATTACTGTTATTTCTCTGCTGTGTTTCTACAGACGTTACTGCTGATTTGACTTCATGTATTTTAACACACGCAACATGACTAGCAATTTTTTCTTTCCCCAGGGAGGAAGTAGTAGTTCTGTAAAGCACTGAAGTAAAATGCGGACTTTTGTAACCAATCTGAAACTCTGAGGAAGCTGGTCTGTTCCCTCCACGTTTTTGCAGGCCAGATGACTTGCTGTGCTGTGGTCATCTTTCCTTAGGAGATTGCCGAGGTCTGTGTTTGCCCTAAAGGCAAGCTATTGTGAGGAGGGGGTGGATTTGCATCCTGCCTGTGCGCATACAAAGTCTTTAACATCCATCAAAGTGCCTTGCTGTATTTCAGAATTAGCCAGCAGCAGTTCTTGCTAGGTAAGAGGAATGCAGCGTGAAGTACACAAGCAGAGGGAACTAGTATAGCATGGTGCCTGTTCCTATTACGCACAAGGCCAGAAGAGAGGTGGATGTTGGATGTGATATACAGAAGAGATTGTGCAGGTACTTGGAGAACTGGGATCAAGCTGCTAGAGAGGAAACAATGTTTTTAATACTTTGTTTATCCTAAGAAACAATATAGTTTTGGTTGTACAGTAAATGCATGTGTATATAGTGCTGAGATGGGCTGTTCTCATGTGATGTGATACTGACTGCACAGCTGGCACCTGAAGTCTGGCTGGATCATTCTCTGAATAGGAGATTAGATTAGGATGGCAGCATTTGAGTGTGCTGCACTTGAGAAATTCATGGGTTTTGTACAAAGCTTGCAGTGATGTACTGAGTCCTCTGCGACTGTAATGTTGCAGGTGAAGGCTGAAGGTGCAACCTGTCCTTTCTCTTGTTTTTGTTCACACACGGCTCTCTGAGCCCAGGCTAAGAGTAAGGAGGTATTCAGGGAGAAGAAAATGGGGACTTGAATGAAAACACAAGCTTCACTGTTGTTTTGTTTTGTTTTTCCCTAGATTTGTTATCCCTTGTATCTATCCCAGGTAAAACTGCAAGTTTGACCTAGCTGTGGTATGGTGTGGGGGAAGGTATAAGGTGAGAACCTGGAGTTTGCATAGGAATGGAAAATCAGTATGTGCACTTGGAGAATAACATTTTTCTTCCTCTTCAAAAACCTAATGTGGATTCTGCTGTTAAAAGCAGGAAGTAAGCAGGGAAAAAGTAAACAGGAGGATGGAAAAGGCATAAATAATGCTCCCAGGATGCTTGCAAGAGGGCAAGAGCGTGTAACATCTGTTCTGTAAGCACATCAGACTGATGTGGCTTATCCTGGAGACAAGATTAATGCAATAAACAGGACAACATTGAAGCAGAAGTAAGGAGCAGCTGACCTGAGTGAAGCTGCATTAAATAAACTGTTATGGGAAGGATTTAAGAGAGCAAATGAAATGAGGAAAGGTCTCTGAGGTGTCTTGCTTCTGGCAGAATATACTGTGAGGAAATAGAGGACGTTGTATTAGCGTGACACACCTGTTATATGTACACTGTGATTTGAATGTATGTTAAATTCTGGAAGCAAGTTACTTTGCCAAAAAATTCTTTAGTGCTTTATGCTCTTGTATGGCAGGTTTGTAACAGTAACTTCAGCAGCTTTGTGTAGTGGTTTAAGGATGCTAAAACGTTTAGTTCAATGTAATAAGATGGACTGTAAATTTAAACAGTGCTATTCATTTCAGATTTTTGTGTTTTACGTATATTTATTTAGTACTTTGGGTGCCTTTAGGCCTTGGTGCTCGGGGCAGCCTGCCTGCTTTGTGTATGGATGAGACCGCTGGTGGCTCACATCACAGGGGAGGACACTACAACAGGGTCCTTAGGAAGCAAATGCTAACTTGCATTGTAGCTTCTTAAATTATGAAACTGTAGATTCCTAATCAGTGACATGGAAGAAAGACAGTTTTATTGCAGTTTTATTCTCTTGCTTAGCCCTTATTCCAAGTGGAATATGCTGCCCTTGCAGGGAAGGTAAAGATGGATGTTCCTGAAGAACATCTGCAGCTTTTTGAAGCTTGAGTTCTTCCTCTCCATCTGCCGACACTAAATCGTTCCTGCTCAAGCCAAGTATGTCTGCTGAGACAACTCTTTTGGCTGAGCAGAATGATATGCTTTCCTACATCTCCCACTCCCCCCAACTCCTATTTCATCACTGCCTGATCCCAGTGTGGCTTTAGAGGAAATGCAAAACATTCTTGCCACCTCTAGGTGGTACTGCTGAGACCAGTGGGTTCACAGCCCTGACTTGAGGGGGATCCCCCCCTGCATTCAGTTCCTTTTAGATGGGAGCTGGAGTAGGTGTTGGGGCTGCTTCCACCGATCCCTCCTAGAGCAGGGCTCGGCTGAAATGGCAACCACCTCACACTCATCTGCTTCACAGGGCACAGCAAAAGGTTATGCCTGAGCAGCTGTCTGCCCTCCAGCTTCGTAAGGGAACAGCAGAACAATTTTTTCCCTAGCATATTGCGTTTAGCAAAGGAATCCTTCAGTATCAGTAGTAGATGAGATATGTATTTGGGTAGATCCCAAGAGATATTTGCCTCTTTTATAACGCACCCTTTTCCTCAAGGGGTTAAATCATTCTCTGCTGACACTTGTAAGATTTGAAATGGCTTAGCAGCTATGAAATGAAATCCTGTACTAGTTTCTGATACTTAAACAGATTTGCATGACTTTCAGTTTTTACATGGGAGTTGTAACAAGCTTGACTAGCGCTTAAAGTACATACTCAGTACTTCATGTATGTGCTAAACTGAATGGCTCTAGGAGGGTCTCTATAATCTTTAAAGCAAAAGCATATTACAAATTGAGGAAAATCTGCCTTGTTTTATGTACAAGATCAGTGTGGCTTTGAAAAGCATGACTTGTGCTGTCTTAGACACAGATGTGGGAAAAGCAGGATTTTATTTACCCCTCTTCAGTTCAATGTTCCTCTGCCATATCTGAAACTAACGAATGTAAATCTGTGCCTGTTTTTTTTCTTCATGTCCTAAAGGTGTAAATATCTGTCTGTGTTTTGCTTCCTTTGTTTTTTTTCTTTGTGACTATTTTTTTTTTCTGATACCTCTAATCTTAGGATGTGGGCATTGCAACTTGAATAAGTCAAATAAAACTCTCCTTCACAATCTTGGTTTTTGGTCCTGAGCTACCTAGAGAAACCTGCTAGCAACTGGTACCTTGGTTTCCAATACAGGTGGCAGCTGTGGCAACACCCTTCACAGGAGAGCAATAGTATAAAGCAAAGTTCCTTTGTCTTAGAGTCAAAATGCTGAAGTCAGAGCAAGTAAATTCTCATGGTTTTGTTTGTATGAAGTTCTACTCAGTAGTCTACCCTGAGATCATGCTAGCTATAAAATAAACATGACAACTCACTGTACTTTGAGCAGTGGGCAAAAACTCCAGGGATTCATTTTTCATGCTTTTCTTTTTCCCTTGGTGGTTTGATGATGTTTATGTGTGGTGTGCATAGGCTAATAGGCTGTGATAGCGATAAGATATCTCAGTAAGGAACAGAATCAGAATGGTCCACATTCTCAGAGTATCCTTATCAGTCTCCCAACCTATGTGAAAGAAAAGCAAAGACCGTGGGCTGATATCAGGGATGACCATCTGCTGAGCGATGCAGCAAACTCATCTTATTCCTCTGAGGCAACTACAATATGTTTAAATGCTTTCCTTTCCAAATGACCCAGAAAACAGATTGAATCGGATAAGTCGCTTGCTTCCACGTTGATTGAAATTTGATCCATATGCTTAAAAAAAAGCTTCTATTAGCATTAATGCAAGCCTGTCATGAGCTGTGATGTATGCAAATAAAATGTTCCCGAATAGGAGAACTTCTGCCTCTTGCCACATCCAGCACATTAGCTGAAAGAGTTAAAAAGGAGTTTACCTTGGTTTCCATGGTGTCAGACTGTATACTCATTAGATCTTCAGAGTAGCTTTGTGCTTTCTTAGGCTGACTGAACGGAGCAAAGGCTGCTCTCTGTATTGACACTTTCTTCTTCTCGTCAGGAAGGAGTGGGTGAATACAGCAATGAAGCCCACAATTTTCAGTACTTGTCATGGTACATAGATCAAATGTAATCCACTCTGCCAGCGTAACTCTGCATTCAAGAGCTGGGAAAGGAGGAGATTCGTTTAGCTCTCATAGTGAAAGCAGTAAATCACGCGCGCTACCTCATATCGCTCCTCTGCAATGAACCTCTGCAGGAAATATTTCCTTTCTTCCCAAAATAATGAGTCTTTGGTGCTATTTTGCTCGCCGTGATGGATCAGTGCCAACCTGAAACGGCTTTTAAAAGGAACTGTACAGAATTGCTATCTGGAAACTGCAGGACAAAGTGTGTTCAGGCCAGGACAGCAAGCCCAGCCTGTGCCCTGACATACAGCAATCAACCCAACCCTTGCCTATGTTTATCGCTTCCTGCACTGCTCTCGTATACTTTTTACATTGATTTCTAACTGAAATTCACTTTGGTTTGCTCTTGAGGTATATTTGCCTTTTACAAGCTCTCGTGGTGTGCGTTCCCTTCTCTGTGTGAGTCCCGCTTTGCCCTCAGGCTCTCCAGGTAAGCGTTGTTCTGTGACCGCACACGGGAACGTTCATTTTGATTGGGTCTTCATAGGGGGGATTTATTATCAGGAATTAACGGATTTTCAACACCTTCCGCCCGCGGAGGGCAAAGTGAAATGTTATGCTTAAAGCAGTGAAATAATGCAGTGCAGTTGCAGCGATCTCGTTCGTAACAGAACGATTACCTCTTAAAAACCTTCACCAACGCGGAGTAGGACGGTTTGCTCCTCATCCCCTCGCGCTGCCGTGAGGAGCCGAGCGGGACCGGGCGCCTCAGGCACAAAGCGGCCGCTTTAAGCGTCCCCCGCCCGAAACCCCTTCCTCAGCCCTCCGCGCCAACCGCCACAACCGATTGGCTAAGAGAGGGCTGCAATGGAAGCTGGTGATTGGCTAATCTGCATAGCTCTTCCCTCCAATGAGGAAGGACGATGAGGCCCGCCTTTCTATCGATTGGCTTTCCCGCTACCTGCGCCCCCGTTCCATTGGGCAGCGATGCCAGCAGCCTATTGGCTCCGCCACTCCCCGGGTTCGATTTTTAATTGGGTGGCCCTGGGTTGGCCGGCACCTCACCTGCCGCTCACCGTCATTGGCTCGCTGCTCTCATCGCCCCCGCCCATTGGTCGCACCGCCCCTTAACTGCGCCCCAATTGGCTGTGGTGGCCCAGCCCGGTATCCGGGTAAGATGGCCGCAGTCGGAGAGTGCTCGCTCCCCGCTCCGTGGCGGCCGGTCTCCCTCACTCACGTCGAGTATCCCGCAGGTAAAGCTCCGCTTCGACCCTGCCCGACCTCCCCGGTCCTCGCCGCGTTGCTCCTCCGGGCGGGCCCCGCCCGCCGCTCCACGGTACCTCTGAGGGCCAGGCTGGCGGCTGCCAAATAGTGAGCCATTGAGAGGGCGCCCGGAGGCGGCGGGACGCGCGTGCGCGCTGGGGGACGTTGGAGCTCGCTGCGGGATAGTGAGCCGCGAGGGGGACCCGGCGCATGCGCGCTGTGCGAGGCGCCGTGCCTCAGGGGCTGTGGGGATGGGGCCGTGAGGGAGGGGTTGGGGGCGAGGTCCTGTCCTCACAGCGGAGTGAGGGCCCTGGGGCCCGGCCCGCCCTCCCCGCCGCCCCTCGGCGCGGTTGGGTGAAGCCCTGAGGTCCCGGCGTGCGGTGGTAAATGCCCGTTCACACGGCAGCTGTCACGGCGGTGGGTGGGTCTGGGGGCTCCTCAGGCGCTTTGCTCTGTGCTGAGGCAGAAAGACCTTTTTTTTTCATGCCCGTAGGCAAAAGAGAAGGTAAAGCAGCACGTGAAGTGTCAGGACGTTAGTCTTGGCTCATCTTTGGTCTGGTCAAAGTCTGAATGTGGTGCTGGTGTTGCTGGTTTGCCTCACTGTTCCCCAGCTTGCCTTGCAGTGTCCTCGGCCGTGCTTTGTTTCGGCAGCAGGGCTTGGGTTCCTGATGCTGCCCTCAGAAGTGCAGTACTGAAAGCTGCTGAAGCGCTTTGGAGTCCGCTGGGCTGAAAGTGCCAGCATAGCTGAGAGTTCTGTGACAGAGCACTGAGAAGCACAGTTCCTGTGCACCCCCCATGGTAGCTGTTGGTAGGGTTTTCCCCAGCATTGTGCATAAAAGATCATCCCTTCCTTTTCTGTGTGTGTTTCCTTCACCCTACGTGTTCTTCTGCTGACCTGCTTCTCAAGGTGCCACTGTGAAAGCTAAGGAGAAGAGAGGGGAATCTTTCCTCGTAGCACAGATTCGTCTCCATCTTTTATCTTCACCTGATCCTGGCAGTGCAGTGTCCGGCGTGCTCCTCCTTGGACTGCGTTGGGAAATGAGGGTGGTTGAAATCTGCAGGTTTGGCTGTGCAAGGGTCACCCCACAGACCTTAAGGAATCATCGTCATAGAATCGCTTGAGCTGGAAGGGACCTTGAATGGGAAAGGGATCCTGAATGGGAAAGGGACCCTTGAGGAATGTGGTAGTATGATTCTTTTCTCTCGTCATTGACTGCTTTTTTTTTTACAGGCCTATGCAGAAGGTAATTATGTGGTGCAGATAAATCACCACCAGCTTAGGGCTGTGTGTTACAGGGAAGAGCAGTGTGCTGGGCTTGGGTCAAATAAGTGATTCTCAAAGCCCAGAACCAGGGATAGAGGACTGAAGGGTTAAAACGTCTCTAGGTATTAAAGTTTCTTCATCCATAGAAAAACGCATTGCAATAAGATGGTCAGTCTGATGTTTTGCCTTGGATTCAGGGGAAGTGCTCTAACTTTATTCGGAAAGCTGTTATGTTCTGTCCGTGTAGGGCTTAAGTCCAGATCCATTAAAGCTGCTAGATAATATATTTATAAAATAATGATGAGCAGTATGCTCAGTACAGTGGAATTGATGTAACCTTGTGCTGACAGAGAGGGGTCAGAATGAGAAATAGATCCTGCTTTTACCAAGATAAATTATTAAACTCTCTTGGCACATCACGTACTGTCGTGTGACAAACTCTCTTGCTCTTGGCTGATCCCTGGGGCTACTGGCCTGGCATGCAGCGAGCTGAGCCATGGTGGCAACTGGCTCTTCAAATCTCTCGACTTTAAAGACTTCCAGCACAGAACTGCTGTTGTCCCAGCTTTTGTCTGCAGCCAGTGAGTGCCCTTCCACTGTGATCAGCTGAAAATCGGTCTTTGCTGATGTTTGTGTGACAGAGGAAGCCTGTTCTTGGGCTTCTGCTAGTGGCTGTGAAAGGGGCAGGTGCCTTCAGAAGGGTGCCCATCTTTCCTGCCTCCCTCTAATGTTTCCTTGTCAGTACAGATACTTCAGATGTTCGTACGTGGTGCTTGGGTGGCTGCACAGTCTTTGGGGCTTTCTGCATTGTCAGCTTGGAGGAACAACAGATAAATGCTCTGCTAGAATTGTCTGCAAACGGATGGAGCGATGGCATTCTTGAGAACCTAACCGAAAAATTAGTGATAGAAAACATCAAAATCAAAGCTAGAGAAAAGACTGACAATGGCAGTGCTACTTGACAATGCATTAAAGCATGCTGCTTGGGAGGATGGTCTTTAAAAACGTCCTGCTGTCACTTCTCATAGCAGCAACTGTGCTTCTGTGAGACCGAGGGATCATTTGGCACAGTGTCCAGTCCTGGCAGGTGGGCAGGAGTAATGCTTCTTCTGTATATCTTCCAGTAATGAGTTGGTGATTGCATCAGGATTGTTATGTCCTTTAATGGGTTCGTAAAAGCTATACTCTGATTTTTGTCTCATTGCTCTTTGAACCCATTTCCACTGTGGATCTCCACAGTAGCACTGGCGCTGAGCTTTGTAATAGCTTAATGTTTTTTCTGCTTTTAAGCCCACTGCTCGGTAATTTCATTGGACGCTCTCTATTTCATGTGCACTGAGATGTAACAAATGCTTACTATTTCTCTGGATCATGCATGAACCGGTCCTATTGCATTATGTTTCCTTTTCACTTGAAAACTGGAGTTCTCAGCTGTGTTTGCTGTTACAGTACATCAGGAATCGCGTAATGTTTGTTTGTAATTTTGGATCAGTAACTTCTAGCTGCTCTGAAGGTATTGGCTCACGCTAAGCCGGAGGTGATTTTTAACTGAACTAAATCCCACCGCTGTGTGTGTATAGTTAGGGTTGTTTTGTTCCGTGTGCGTTACTTTGCATGGGATGACTTTGTGTTGCAGACTTAAGATACATCTTCAGGGACTTCCTGCCTGTAGGGTGAGTTTCACTGGTGGAGAAACACAGAGTTCTGGGACTTGCCTTTTTCACATTGGACAAGCTCTGAGGAGAGAACCCTGCAGTGGCAAACCCTTTCTCTGCAGGGTGACGGAGAATCCTCCTGCTTTCTCTTAGGTATGTTTGCTGCTGTCGGGCAGAGGTGGAGAGGCGAGCGTGCAGAGCTGGCTGAGAGTCAGCCTGTGATGCTCCTATAAGCACATCTGTCCTGCAGGCTCTTCCCCTGCTTTCTGCTCAGGGTGGTAGCTCACCAGCTGGGGCTCATTTCACACCTCAGTATTTCTTTGAAACCCAACGATTTGGTTCCTTCAGTGCTGGGTTTTCTGTTCAGTCTTTCTGCAGAAGTTTGATGTCTGTGTGCCTCGTGGTGTAATTTAAAACCTCCTGAAAATATTTTTGTTGTTCCACAGCTTGTGACTGCAGGATATGTGCAAGTAGAGGAAATGGAAATCAGTCGTTAATACTTACTGGTGTCAATGCACATGAAACAAAACACAGTTTGTCTGTGCAACTTGCACCTCAACCAGCAGCAGTGCCACAAGTAGATGCCTCAATAGGAAGCCGCAGTGGTAAAGCCAGGTCTTGCGGTAGGATGTGGGTAGTGCTGTTGATTCACATTTTTCTTATGTGCAGGTTGAGCTGGTGTGGCAAACCTTGCATGTTTCCCCTGAAAGAATGCTGGGTAAAATGTTGAATTAGAGCAGAAGTAAATGCTGAATGAAGGCGGAAGAAATGATGTACTTCTGAGCTACGAGTGGTGTTCTTCTGTTCATCCTTTGGATGCTTATAATTGAGGTAGTTAGGTTCTTTATTTTTTCATCTTCCTCCTTAAACGATGCTAAATAAACAACCACAACAAACAAGAACCCAGACTGTGTATTAAATGCATTTTTTTCTCTTGCAGTTTCCAGAGATTTTGGTGCTTCTAATGAGGTGTGTTCTCCCTGGTTGTAGGCATTGCTTTGCATTCTCAAGTTGAAGCAAAATTGAACAGTTATTGTTCGAGAAGGTAGTGTGGAACCTGCTTGCTCCATCTGACTGGACGTGAGGCCGTCAGCTCTCCTGCCATTCCCTGCTCCCTGGGAAGAGGTCCCTGAGTGTGTTGGAGCGTGAGAGTGAGCAGAAGTGACACAAGTTGTCATTCCCTGGGGCTCTGAGCAGTGCTCAGCATGGCTCTGCTCTCTGAGCTCCCTTCGCCTGTGCTTCCAGTCATTTCAGAGCTGGTTCAGTTAGTGTAGCTCTGCCTTTACCTGCTAATCTAGTGAGTGCTTTTACGATGGTGTTAATGAGCTTCTGGTGCAGTTTGCAGGGCACAGCCTTCAGTTAATGCACTGCTATTTTATAGCATCTAGAAAGAGCAGCTTCAGAATGTGATTGTTTGATTACTGTTGGCCACAGCAATAGGAAATGCTATGGGTACTGTCTCTGTTCTGTTTTAAAGGGACAGTTAAGTGTTGAGGGGGCTGATTTGTGGTATTGGGTTCAGGTGGGAAATGTGTTCTGGTGGTTTGATTTATTGGGAATTGGGAATGCTCTATGATAACATTGTGGAGGATCCTCAATATGGTGTTACTGGTGCTATTGAAGTTAAAGACAACTTCCTGAAGCATTCCTCTGTCTGTGCAGGTAATAAACATCCCCCAACCCTTCCCCAGAAGACAAATAATTTGGTTTCTGTTGACAAAATAATGTCTTGACTACCAGAATACTCATGTACCATGGATTTAACAGAGTGATCTGAAATACGGTGATTCCTCAGTGAGGAACTAACCCTTATTGAAGACACTGGAGCTGAGGCTTCTGGAAAGTGTTCCTAAAGCTTTCAGTTTGGGTTGCCTGGTAGCTTATCTCAGGAATTTCTTCTTCATTTAAGGTCAGTTTGTAGAGTATAATTTATATGAAGCCCTAAAGGGCATGATGCTCTGTTGTTAAGCAGCTGATGCACCTACTTCCACTTTGCATTACCATGGTATGTTGCAGTTCTGCTTTGGTGGCTTCTGGAACCCACCTGCTGCAGAGCAACCCTGCCACGTGTCATAAGAAAAGTTCCAAATTCAGTGTTTTCTAACACTTTTCGGGTAATGACCAAAATAAAACCTCGCTCCAACCAAACCCCAGTATTCTTGGGAGTTCCTCCTGCAAGTCTCCTGAATTTCACTGGTGTTACAAACTAAAACGTGTGGGAATTCTGCTTGATGATGAAGTTGTTCCCAAATCTAATTCTTCAGGGAACAGAAGCAGGACAGACTTGGATTGTAATGTATAGCTCTGTGCTGTTGCTTTCCTCTTCCTGTGTCCATGCAAGTTCAGGATAAAGCAGATATGTGATTGAAGTGCCTTATGTCCTCTTGTGAGATCTCCTGGATTCTTCCAGGGGATGACTACACTGTTTGCTAGTGAGGGTGCAGGCCCGGTACCCCTTCTGTATGACACAAGTGGACTGCTGGCAAAAAAATTCCTTGGCTTTTTTTTTTCCTCCTTCTTTCATCTGCAGTATTTAGCTATTTGTTTCCTCCCTGTGTTGCTAATGCTAGTGTTCATGCAGACACATGGTGAGACAGATTAGGAAGCTGATCCAGCTGAAAATGAACCCATTTTAGGAAGGGAGTGGGAAAGGATTTGTTTGGGGAGTGTTTGCTGGTAATTGCTGGCACGGGCAGGCAGTATGAATGTGGGGAGGGAAAGACGCTGCCTCTTTTGCAGCAGCCTGTGCTTATGCTGGATTAAAGCGGCTCTGGGCCCACACCCATGGTCATTGTTGTAAGTTGGCTGGCAGTAATCTCTGCTGGAGGATGCCAAGCTCCTCTCATCCCCGCTTTTGAACCTGCGTGTGAGCACTGCTGCCTTCCTTGCCTCAGCTCCATCGGACTCCTGCAGTTGTTGTCAGTCGGCAAAATGGAGACGTGCTGCAGTGCTGAGTTTACCCCTCTGCTCTCAGCGATTCAGGGCAGCAGCTGACCCACATCCTGGTGGCAAGTACTTGTGAAGTTCAGGCTGATTTGTTTCTCTTGTTTGTTTCCCTAGGTGATTTCTCTGGTCAGCTTTTAGCTTATTTGAGTCTTGGTCCAATATTCATTATTGTTGGCTTTGTAACGCTCATCATATTCAAGAGAGAGCTTCACACGGTGAGTTTTTCTCTCCCTTCCCAGCTTCTCCTTACAACAGAAATCTTGTCATTTGTGACACAGTGCTCCTGTTTTCACACTTTTGCTCTTTATAAGCAGGAAAAAAAAGCTTAGGTAAGGTGATCTGCTATCAGCAGCAGAAGATGCTATCATTTGTAACAGATTAGTCTTTGCTGATGTTCTGTTACTCTGTGCTATGCTTTAGCCATGTCTGTGCACAGACATCCATGAGAGAGATCTGAGATTCAATGCTGCTTCATGGTGAGATATAGTAGTATTTCTACCTTGATCCAAAATCCATCAGGGCCATAGCGTTGGCAGGGTTTGCAAGATGGATAATGTGCAGGAAATAGTGTCTGACTCAGTAGGATGTGCTTTCTTTGAACAGCACGGAGGCACAAAATAAGATTCAAAATAAAACCTACCAATTCCTGCGGGACTGGATCTGTCTCAGGGCTGCTTCCCAGCTGTGCATTGAACAGCAGGGACAGAAGAGACTCTTGCTTCTGTCCAAGTGAGCAATAAAGGACTCTTCAATAGTGCTTTGTCTGCCCTGGCAGGTGGTTGGGAGTCAGTGTCATGGATAAATGCTCTTCAGGAGGTATGAAGCACTTGTAAAATTTGCCCTCAGTAAACACATAAAATGGGGCCACTGAAAGAATTTTGGCAGCAGGTTCCTGATACAAGGCCTTGGTGTCATGGGAACCAGTGGCTCAAGGGACCTGGGAATGGGACTTCTAGGTTCCTAAACCAAAGGGAAGACAGCTGTTAAATTTAGACAGTCCAACTTTTTGTTTTGCTGACCCAAGGCCGAACATAATCTGGAGTAAGTATTGTCTTAAAATTAACAGAGTTTTGAGTGCACTGACTTGTTAGATGTTGGTGATGCAGCAAGGGTTGAGATTGGTTCCCAGTAGATGTGATAAGTCTCCTTTGAGGTGGTGTGAGGCACCAGCTGCCCATAGATCAGGACAGAGAGTGGAAAACTCAAATAGGACTGCGTGTTAAAGGGTTGGAGCATCATCACCAGCTGGGAATTTTGTCACAGCAATGGGACTTAATGTAGAGGGAGTGTATGAAATCATGGTGATCTTAGAAGGTCTTTTCCACCCTTCAAGTCCAACCATCGACCCATCGCCACTGCAGCTGCTAATGGACTTTGGAATAAGAAAAACAGCAATTGCTGCCAGTCTGTCTCAGTTCAGAATGTGACTTCATTTTAGACTGAGGACAGCAGCTTCAGGATGAAAACATTCCTAGAGGAGAAAAGCCAGAAAGCCAGAAAAATTGCAGTTTGAGCTAATTGCCCAAATAATGGTGTGTGTGCTCCCCCTGTTGGCCGACAGTGACAGACAATCCCTTCAAACTTGCTGTGTTAAAAAGTATTACTTTCTGTGCTTGCTGATGGGAGAATGCCAACATTATTGCTGTACAAGTGTCATTTTTGTCCTCTGAGTTATCTGCTGAAAAGCTTTGTATGAACAATATGTTGCCGGATACACGAAGGAGACTGAAAAATAAATGCTTTTCTTCCTCAGCTAGAACATTGTGAAGCTGTTGGTTATAATACTGGTAGTCAGAAAAGTAAATTAGAAATGCATGACTTGGGGGTTTCTCGACAGAGAGAACCTGGTAAGTAGATGAATCTTTGTAAATGGGATGACACAGTTGTCTTGCCTTCACAGATCTCTTTCTTGGGAGGGCTGGCTTTCAACGAGGGAGTGAACTGGTTGATAAAAAATGTTATCCGGGAGCCGCGGCCCTGTGAAGGTACGGTACGGCCCATTGGTGTCATGGCGTTGGTTGACCTTGAGTGGAATGATAACTGTGGGGTGTTAGAAGGTGCTTTCCCGTTTGCCTCGTGTTGGCTTTGGATGTCTGGGTGTAAGAAGGCTGGCAGAGATGTGTCCTGTGAACCTGTGTGCGCAGACTCCAGTGGAGTCGTTTGGCTTTACCTTTGGAGTGTTCCTGTTGCCGTGTACAGAGCAGACCTTGACCATACTCTTTCTTCTTCTCTTCCCAGAAGCCCATTCAACAGTGACCACAAAATATGGGATGCCGTCCAGCCACTCCCAGTTCATGTGGTTTTTCTCTGTCTATTCATTTCTGTTCCTTTATTTAAGGTAAAAATTCAGTATCAGGTTTTGGCTGTTAATATGTTGAAACACCTCCAATAGATGGCTTCCTTGCCGTGTGCTGCTTCAGCACACAGCGGAGTTAAATCTGTGGCCCTCCACAATTTGCTGTGGCTACAGTGGATGAAGTGTTTCTATTGGAATGTAGGGCTGTGGTTACCACTGCTGAAAAGGGAAGGGTAGGGGTGGGCTTCCTGATGCCTGTCTGGATACAGGTCTCCGAATTTGCTTTTTATAAGCCACGATGGTCCATCAGTGTGAGGGAAGGGGAGGGTGGTGAATAGAGAGGAGGAAAGAAGAGCTGCTTTCTCACGTATCTGCTCAGTTTTGTCAGTGGGGTTGTCTGTGGTCTCAGGTAATACCTCTTGCCCACCTGCATGACCTTTTAGTTCATCTCCCATACCGAGTACTGTCTTTTTGCGCTGTGCTGTTCTGAAAACCTTGCTGGGCATGGCTCTGTCTTGTGGCTCCAAGTGTGAAGGACAAAACTCATAGTTCCTTCAGGCTTTGTGGGCAGTGGAGGTCTTGGCTCTCTGTTGCATATGCTCAGCATGTGCCTTTCACATCAGTTGTGGTAATTGTGAGCATTCTGCCTTCCATCACAGCGATCCCTGAAAATAGTTGAAGAGAGAATTATGGCTTTCTGGCTTCTGTGTAACCGCTGCCAGTGGGACAGACTGATGCTGGGATGATATTGAGCTGCCCATCACCCTTTGGAGCAGAGCTTTCCTAGGGTTTCAGAGGTAGTGAGAGTAGTGACAAGGACTCCTCAGCTTCCTGCCACTGTGCTAATGGCTCTCCATCTCTTTCAGAATGCACCAAACAAACAATGCGAGGTTTCTGGATTTACTATGGCGACATGTGCTGTCCATCTGCCTCGTCACAGTGGCTTTGCTAGTCTCATATAGTAGGTATGGAGCAATTGTTTGTCTTATGCTCTCATACACCCCTGTGGCTTTTAACAGCCAGCAGACCTGTCCTTTGTCCTGCGTTTCTGATGCAATTCTCAACGACTGCACTGTACAAGTGAGAGAGCTTTGTGGAAGTTGCTGCGTTGCCGTGAGCCCCTTCAAATAATGAAACAAAGGTGCTACGTATGCGGTGCTTCACAGATGCATTTATGAAACCTGAGATCAGCTGAGCCTGTGCCCAACTCCCCGCTGGCTCCATTGCCATGCTCCAGCCTCACTGCCTAGCCCTCTTTGCAGCACTAATCATGAAAGCATTGCACCATGGCTTGGCACACCAGCATCTGCAGCACGTGGGTTGCTACAGTTGGTCAAACTGTTTGTTTTGCTTGAGCATTAGCTACAGACATTTATAGCTGTTTGACTTGCAAGATTCAGTTATGTTAACATGATGAGTAAAGATAATGAAGTGTTGATAATGATTTACTTTTTTCCTCTAACAAATAATACGATGAGCTCCAGTGGGTGGAAACAGACAGATTCAGGCTGGAAATAATGCTGTATCTTCCACAGAAAAGTAGTTTGCACAGTTGACTGCATACTAGAGCTGCCTTCTTATTACTGGTTACTTCTAAAACTAACAGGACCATTTCATAAAAGATATATGGTCTAATTCAAATAAAGATCAACTTGAAGAAATTGTTCTGCAAAGCAGGTCAACTAAGGTGATCCTAATGGCCACGTACATGTGGGGAGAAGAATTTTGGGTGTGATTCACGTAGGTTGTGTACAGGGGCAACTTTAGGAACCATTGATGCAGCTTTCTGGTTGGTTGCAACTGCAGTAGGTGCTCTGTAGTTGTGCAGCCTGTGTGTTGTCACACTTGAGAGCTGCAAAATTAAGGCAAAAATGCTGTCGGTTTTAAGTCTTTAAGCTCCAGCCTTGGTGGTTTGGAGGGGACTTCTGCTGCTGGCTTTGGAGGAGTCTCTCCTGGGAACTAACAGTGGCAGTTCTTCAGCCCATCCAAAGATATGTGGCGAATTATTCAGTTAAGCTCAAAGTAAAAACGCTGTAAGATGAATCTGCTGTAGCAGAGGAGGCACAGTTTGTATTATGGCTTTTTTCAACTTTTTTTTTTTGTCAACTTTAATGAAACATGAAGTAAAACGTCCACCGTGGGAGAGTCCAGTGAAGCATCAGCCCTTCAGTCACACCTACTCTCGCTTTAATGCCTGTCTGGTGACTTTTCTCTTCCACTGCAGGGTTTATTTGCTTTACCACACCTGGAGCCAAGTCTTATATGGAGGTGTGGCAGGAAGCGTTATGGCCATAGCCTGGTTTGCCTTCACACAAGAGATACTAACTCCTCTCTTCCCAAGGATAGCTGCATGGTGAGTCTCTATTCTGTGAAGGTTTTACTCTTGCAAGTCTACATTTCTTGGATCACCGTTGTGCTCATTAAATGAGCTTCTTGAAATGAGTTGGTACAAAAAAAACAAAACACCAAAGGTGTAAAAATTGTACCTTGCATCTGAAGGAAAACAAATGCAAAGGTACTTTAATCTCTAGAACTGTTGTAGCTGTATAAGCCCTGTCTCCATGGGCTGATCAAACTCCTGTGAACTATGTTATAAGTGTTAGAAATGGGAATTCCTGGGTTCTGTTCCAGCTTTGATGGCTATATAACTTGTTCTTCTGTGTTTTCTTCTGCATGTCTATACAAAAGATCACGTATGGATGGGGGAGAGAGGACATTTAAGAAACGCGTTTGTAAGGCCCCTCTAAAGTTGTGGGTTGTGGCAGAGTATTGGTTAAGAAGTAGTTTTTCATATCATAGAATGGTTTGGGAAGGAAGGGACCTTAAAGCCCCCCTCAGTTCCAACTCCTGTTGTGGGTTGGGTGTCCCCAATCAGCTCAGGCTGCCCAGACCCCCATACAGCCTGGCCTTGGGCACCTCCATGGTGGGGGCCTCCGTAACTTCTTTGAGCAACTTCTTAATCAGTTTAACAACCAAGTGAGATTATAGAGCCATTTAAACTTAACATAGTCCAAAAATATATAAGGAAAGACAAAACAACATTATTTTCTTGGATTGAATTTAACAAGGAGCCTTCTTCCCAGACTTGAAGGATAATAGAATAGCAGTGTTATGTTTGAACCAGATTTTATGCTGTGTCGTTATGTGTTAGGGTTGTTCTGTTTTTGTATTCTGATCAAAATTGGGGTAGAGAAATAATTTCTCCACTTTCTACCACCTTGTCTATTTTCAGGCCCATTTCAGAGTTCTTTTTAATCCGAGACACCAGCCTCATTCCTAACATCCTGTGGTTTGAATATACAGTCACAAGAGCAGAAGCAAGGTAAGTGATCTGAGGTGAGGGGGCAGGAGCTGTAGCTAGCTTGACTTGAGATGTAGTTTTTATGTATTAGAAAATAATGGCTGCTGTGGCTGGAGTAGTGTAAGAAACCCCAAGTTGTGGGCAACTACCGCCTGTGGAAGGCAGGTCTGCTGGGGAGATCAGCGTTTAATTTATTTAGTCATTATTTCAACTTTCCAGCCCGTGTTCCTTGCAAGCAGGTGTTTTTAATCTTGCATCTGTGCGTGAGCTTGTGCACACATAGAACTTGGCAGCTGTTCTAGGACTGTAGAGAGTATGAAGGCCTGATCTCCCTGCAGAGTGTGATGGGGATGGCTTTATTTTTGTATGGAGCTAGGCAAAGCCTTACTTTAATCCTTCTGTCTTTTACCCACTGGTTTGCCTCTCTCACCTTGTCCTCTGTTGTGGTGTTGCAGAAACAGACAGCGCAAGCTGGGTACGAAGCTCCAGTGACTCAGGAGGTGTGGGGACCAGAGTGTGCGTTTTAACAGAGACAGACAAGAGCAGAGACCTGGGAGCAGCAAGGAGCCTTTAAACAGACGGACCAAAGGAACAGGCAGGGACCATACCCAAAACCTGAAAGCCTTTGCTCTGCTTTAGCAGCTAGCTGGATGCTCCCTGATGCATGTGGGACCGTGCAGGAGTAGAAACTCATTTTCAACACAGATGCACATTGCCGGTTGGAATGTACCATCATGTCTACGTCAGGGGAAGGGGGAGGAAATGCCTGGTGTCATGTTTGGGGGAGGGAAAACCAAAAATGAATCATTTCTGTGACTTTTTTCTTTTTTTTTTTTTTTTTTTTTTCTTTAGCATGAAATATACACACTATTTATTTATTTTTTTTAAATGGAGCTATTGTTTTTGGGGTGGGTGAGGCCTTGTGTGTTTCGTTTTGCTTTTCTGTTTGGGGTTTTTCATTTTGGAAGAAGATGACAAAACGAATCTCCAGTTAATCGTGGTTCATTAGGGCTTCTGGTTTTTAAACATTTCTCAGGAGGGAGGGGAACTGAGATGGTGTGACCGAGGTAGAAGGGAGAGGAAGGTTTCTTCCCTTTCTACAACCAGCCTGGGTGATCAAAATCAATTCCAACTGCACTTTGTACAGGTAGAAAGTACTAAAGATTTGAGTTGTTTGTTGTTTTTTTTTTTTTTAAACACTAGTGATGATTCTGTGGGGAAGCCTGCACGGATTCCGTTAAGGGGAGTGTGTGTGTGTAAAACAAAGGAAAACTGAAATACACTGATATTATTATTTTTTTTTTCCACTGCTGCTCCTGGTGTGTAATTAGCAAGGGTGTCTTTCTCAGAATCTCTTCTAGGTGGCAAGGTTACCATACGTATCTCATGTTTATTTCATCTCTTCCTTTATTCTTTTATTACCTCAGGGTTGTTGGGATCTGTACAGCGTCCGTTGTTGTACTGTGCTACTGATGGCACTAGAAACCCATTGGTTATAAGCAATGCTATGCTCCGGTAAGAGTCAGCCCAAAGCCTTACAAAATTCAGTTGCTGGTCTCTGTCTTAAGCACTGGATTTTTATTTTTATTTTATTTTACTTTTTTTTTGTTAAAAGAGAAGGGTTTTAAGGATGAACAAAATGACAACTGTGGACAAATAAGGTGAACAACTAATAGCTAGCTCAGCTCTGTGTGAGGTTTTTAAAGAGTCCTGTTGGAATCCAATTGTCAACACAAGCAGTGAACTTATCCTAGCAGATACTCCTGCCAGTTTTTATGGTGGGTTGCTCGGGGTCCTGCAGGAGTAACCTTGAATACCGAACTCCTACAAACAAGTTTTGTTTTCCATCCTTCTTCCATTTGGATTCTTTGTTTGGCTAGTCAGCTCTCTGGGTGCTGTGTCTCTGTGGGAGTGTGCCTGCCATCTATGTGTGCTGGTGATGCCTACAACTTCAGCCATCCACGAGTTAACCTGGCAAGGGCTATACTCAACGTGCTTCAGGGCTGTGCATGGACACTTTCTGTATTTCTAATATATAATGCAGCGGTTCAAGTGTAAGTACAGAGAAATATTTATTCAAAGCACAATTGACTTGAACTTTCACAGATAAAGGACAGCTTCTGAACTGGCTCAAAGGTCATCGGTGTGCCTTCGATGCAGTCATGTGAGCAGAGGTAAAATGACTGTCACATCTCAGTCTTGCTGCCTGTTTTAATATCTTCACTTTAAACAGACTCCTGCATTATAAAGCTGCTTGAAGTGAGATGTTTCTGTTCATCTTGATTTTTAAGTTTTTTTTTAATTTTTATTTTTTTAAGTTTTCATCTGTGCCTGTTGCCATAGGAGTGTGTGTATTCGTACCGAGTGGGAGTTGGCTGCTGTAGAAACTGTTGGACAACCAGAGTATTAACTGTAGAGTAGAAATTAGCAATCCTGATTTAATTCAGGAATGAAGCCATTTAAATTTCTCTGTTAAGGTAGCTTTGTGTAGTGAACTAATCGTTTTTCAGTTGCATTGAGTCAGGTTTAAGAGCTGTTCTAACTTTTTGCATAACACGAGCAGTCCTGTTTCTCTTACCATCTGGAGGACCTGAGCACTGGATCTGCTTTGAAGGTGCACCCAAATAAAGAGGCATCTTACAGCTTTCACGAGAACATGGAATTGGACTTGCTCTATTAAAATTAGGATAGAACACATAAGCCATGTAACATAGTGGTATCTTATGAATGAGTCTGAAGGCTGGTACTAATCACTTACTGTTATCTTTCTTTCCTTGCATCACTTAAAAGTTAACTTAAAAACCAGAAGGGGAATCACAGGCTCTTCCCTAAGGAAAAGGCTGCAAAGTGCTTAAGGAGTGGCTAGCACTTCTTCAGTTTCTTGTAAGCTGAAAGCCAGCTGGTAAAACTACGTGGAAGCAGCAGTTGAACTAGGGAGGGGACTGCATGTCCTTATGGAAAGCAGGACAGTGCAAAGCTGTTCCTCTTCTTGTTGCTTTCAAACCCAAGCTTCCTGCAGTAATGCTTAGGAGTGCAATAGGGAGGAGCAGAGCTCTGGTAAGACACTGTAATAAACTGTGTTCTGTGATTTGTTTGTAATCTGCATCTTCCACCTACTCTTGCTGTACCTTTCCAGAAGTCTTTGCAATATTTGATGGTAGAGGTTTGTTAGCGATCCCATGGATTTTCTTAACTAAATGGTGCTGTGCAGGAAAAAGATTCAAGCTCTGCCTTACTCCAAACTTGTATGAAGTCTCCTGCCACTAGTTTTCCGAAACAAAAATATTTCCTTTGGAATATATGGCTTTGCAAGCAGATGCTTTCAAGTTCCTCCCCTGTACTTAAGGGCTGGATGGAGATATGAAGACAATAAAAGGAAGGTGACAGAACATCATGGTTCACTGTTCTTGCTGTCCCCACATGTGAACATTCTCCTGTAAGGGCAGTACTGTATCTTCTGCAGTATTGAAGGAGATTTAAGTATTTCTGTAGCATTTCCTTGTTTATTGTGTTTCAGTTTATTCGGAGAACATTTCAGAACTGCACGACATGGATTACATTATCAAAACAGAACTTAATACAGCTAACCAGCAAAGCATGCAAACACTACCAGGCTGTATCATAAATTGCACTTAAACCCCAGGAGTTTGTTGAATGTTCTCAGTCTGTGTTTCTTTATTTACTCCAAATCAGTAGCTTTCCCAGCAGTTATGTTTCTTGTACTGAATGCATCTTTAAGACTATCAACATCTCTCACTACAGCAATCAGACAATCAAAAACAGAGAGGAGAACAGTATTCAGTAGGTTTACACTGGAAAAACTGAAGGTATGAATCAGAATACTATCACATTTTAGAACCTGCACAATAAAAGACGTGTGGTTTTTTTTAAAGGAGAAACCTTGTAATGATTTCAGCGTCCTTTCAAGCACATCAAAAAACAGGTTTTCATCTGAATTTCAGCTCCTTACATCATTAAGGATGCATAAAGTGGTTTAAGAATCTTGTCTTTCAGTGTGATGCTCTGCTTCTTGCAGCTGCGCTCTGCTGAAGCTTAGTGGGATATCTAGATTTAGGATCCAGGAAATATCAGTCCCATCTTCTGAGATGGATTCACAGCAGGGCATTACTTCTGCTCAATCTTTAATAGGCACTTTCATTTGCGGCCCTTTCCTTTGATAAGACAGAAAGAGAAAAGGGCTGCTTGCAAGTACTGAAATGACAGTGCTGTAGTATCAGTGGTTCAAAGCATTGCAGACAGGAAAGTAACTCATCCCCCAGCACAGATGTTGATCCAGCACGGGGGGAGGATTACTTTGGCAAAAATATGTATATATATTTTTTTCAAAGTAAAAAGTATAAAAGTAGCTGTTACTTCAGCAAGGTGTGGTCTTTTATGTAGTATTTACAGTCATTCACACTCTGATAATACTGCTTATCCTCTTGCAGTTTTCAGTCTACTTCACAGCAGAGGAGTAAGAGAGCAGGAATGTGTGTTCACAGGTTTGTAGTGCTCCCACTGTCTCTTTAGACTATCGCACTCCATTCAGGATTCTTCTAAAAGGTCAACTAAATCCATGTAAATGATGTGAAAGTGGCAGTTCATACAATCACTGGCTGTGCAGGTGAGTTTCAGTTACATTTTCCATTGTAAGGTTTATTTAGGTGTATGAAGCTTTAAAACAATATCCTTTTAGAAAAAAACTGCAACAGGCTCGTGTCTTTCTCAAAGCAGATGAGAACAGTATTTTTCTCTGAACTGATTTAGTGCAAAATTCCTCGTGTCTGTTTACCAAGGCACTTTGATCATGTCTGTGATCATAAAAGTAGCAATTACGATCAAATGTTTTCCTCTTAACAGTACAGGCCATCACATTTGTAATGCATCTCGTTTACTGTGACGTCCCAGCAGTCTCATCTTGAAGGGTGTGCAGTTGAAGTATTAAACTCCTGTTGCTGCAATAGCAGTAGAAGCAGTAGAATTCTTCATTACCATTCAGTTTTACTAAACAGAAATTAAAGGAGCCTGGATTCTGGCAGATTCATTGGAAGTAATGCTTAGAAAACATTCCTATGCAAAAAATCTATGTTGATGTTTTTTATATCATCTTTTACTGTCTCAGTTGAACATGAAAACACTATTACAGATCATTCTTCCACATAACAGAGATGGCACAGATCTGAATAACACTGCAGTAAGAAGAAAATTCAGAAGTATCAGAAAAGGTGCAGTATTGTTACAGCAGGAACAATGGCTGCTACAGCGGACAAACAGCTAAAGGTGCCTGCACGTCCTCTTAGCTTTCTTCCTGCTTTTCAAGTGTGTCTGCTTTTTCTTTCACATTATTCTGCTTTAGAAAAGGGATATTCTGCAGCTGTTTTTCCTTTGGCGCTAACAGATTTGAATTCTGTGGGCCAAAACCAGAAGTGCATTCTGGAATTCCAGGTCAGAAATATTCCTGTTTATCCTCAACTTAGGCCAAACACGTTCTGCAGAAATATGTGGTTTCTGAAACCAAGTTATACAACCATGTTAGAGTTAACATGTGTGCCCTGAAGGAGAATGATTCTATGATTCTAATAGGCATGTGGCCCTTTGACTAGTAAACAGAAGGTCAGCATCTGTTTCTTTTCCTCAGTTGCAAAGTAAAGGTACAGTGGAGCAACTGTTCTGCTAAATGCACAGGCAATTCCTTCTCATCTCAACAAAGGGTAAGGTACCTCTGTGCAAGACAAGTTTTGTGGAAGCTTTGAGGGGGGAGCTTTACACAGTCTGAAGATGAAGGGCTGGGCCCACAAACAGCAAGCTTAAACAAAAAGCCCAGAACAAAGCAAACAAAGCTGCCTTAGCTTGTAGTGAGTAGTATACTGCCGTCGGGTCAGTGCAATGGGAAGATCTCAGCATCTTAAAAATAGAGGAAGGGAACATTTCCAGGGCTGCAAAGTATGCAATGATAAGGTGCCTGGGATAGGTAGTACAGTGCACTCTTAACAAGACTTCGATCTGCTCTGACTTCTTTCTCCCCTTTGTTCAATGGTGATGTTTTGCTGGAGTAAAAGAACTCTTCAGACAAGTTGCAAAGATGCTGCATTCTTCAGAAGCCTAAACCAGAAAAAGCCTTGGTCTTGCAGTAGTCCCAACATATGATAAACATTCCCTGCTTTTCCTGGAGAACTACCTTCTTCACCAAATGGATGTAGATACTGGTAAGGACTGTGCTTTCTCTATATTCAGTTATAGTAAGTTCCATAAGAAGATTTTAGTCCTCTTTGAGGACAGGAAGGTGCACTTAGCAGTGATGGGAGAGGACCACTCAGTTCTGCTTTGGCTTTAGACGTTTCCTCTTGCCCCACAGTCTAATATCTGTAGATATTAGATTCTGTTGCTGAAAACAAATGATGCCCTCCTAGATTCCAGTCAGGACAGGCTGTCCCCTCAATCATTTTCTGAGGAACTGGGAACTGCAGTGCTTGAAAGACAGGCCCTCTGGTTGGGGATTTTACATTGTATTTGCCTGTTACAGTTTGGATTTGGGGGTAGATTGGAGCAAGCTCCTCATGTCTAGCAGTGCTTTCTCAAGATAATGTGCCATTTGAGCTGCATTTGTGTCAGCACAGCTGTTGAATGCTGAAATGGCAAAGTTGATATGTTCATCCATAGGGTTGTAACAGATTCCATAGCCATCTGGAACCACGGGACCAAAACACATCACACAGTCTGTCTTTGCTGGGACCTGTGGAGACAGTGTAATTAAACTTCCAACTAGCCAGGCAAAAATGCAGCTATCAAACCATAACTATGTCAACAGTAGAGGAAACTCAGGAAAGTGCTCTAAAGAGAACCTTTTGCTCAGCTCCCCCTACCAGCACACACGTCTTTGATTCTGCTATGTAGTAGCAATGTGATTTCTTGTGCCTCTGCATCCGAGAGTTTTCTCCTTTGCAAGCTTCTAATAAGTCACAAGCAGAACTTTTTCAGTAAGAACCAGAGCACAGCAGATAGCATCTAACTCCAATTGGTACCGTGTGCAGGTAGACACTGAACACTTTTGGTCATCTCAGCCTTCGCTACGCTTGTGTTTTACAGAGTGGAGAAGGACTGGCAGCTGCAGATTAGATCTGCAGCTTTACTGGGACTGGTAGCAGGTTTAAAATACCACAGAGAGATGAGGGAGAAATGTGGGGAAGAAACGCAATAGTAATAAATGTAGACCACTTCTATCTTTTCTTAAATGAGTCCTACCTGGCTGGTCGAGAGGTTGAAGTGCATTGCAACAGCATATGCTGTGTCCATGAACAATTCAGGTATGCTCACTAAGTCCTCAATAGCTTGAAGCTTCAGGCCCAAGAGATGGCGGTCTATTGCATTCCCCCTTATTGCCTGTAAGGATGGAAGAGTAGGTGAGAACCTGTCTTGCAGCAGAGTGAGTGATACTATCACCATTGGGTTAAACAAGCAAACAAAAAACCCACCCACCCACACAAAAAAAACCTAAGTACCTATACATCTACAAAGTTATAATATTGGATATTGCCCTTAGTGAGTCAGTCTTGTTTGTAAAGAGTGTGAAATTAAACATACCAGTGGAACCAACCTTACAGTTCCTGCCTGTGTGCTTTCTCTGGTTTAAGGTGTTGTCCTGCAGCTGTGGCATTAATCAGAAACGATGTCAGTGAAAACAGAAGCTATTTTGCTGTTTGATTTTTCCCATCACAAGGGGCACTTAAATGACTAGTTAAAGAGGAGAAAGCATTCAGGCAGTAGCCTAGAGAGTGAGCTCTATGGAGCAGCGCTAATGGCCACATCCCCGTGCCAGAGATAAAGCTCTTTAGGTCTTGTTGTTTTTTTTTTTTTTAACATAACCCTCATTTATTGCATAAAACCTCAATGATGGTTGCACAGAGGTCACTTACCATATCTGTGTATTCCCTGTGGGCCTGGGTAGCTCTCCTCAGCAAGTCTGTTTTCACCTGGTCCTGAAGGGAACGCACACATCTTAAGTTTTTCTACTAGACAGCTAACCTTGTTTCAACTGTTCCTGTAGGATATGGGTATTTCTGCCTTGTGTGTCTATACTAAAGTAATGTTCATTTTAAAATGATGTTGTTTGGCTGTGTTATATCATTCTGAGTGGAATTCTCCATCCATCAGTAGTAAAACTTAAGAGTGGCTAAACAAACTATTAGGAGGGAGATGGTTCATTTTGGGAGGATTAGAAACATCCACATGTTGTTTCCCTAGCTTTCAATACACGTGGAAGGAAAGCTAAATTAAATCCAAGCTGAGTAACTTTATACTCCAAGCTACATTTTAGCTCAACTTTCTATCAGGTGCAGTTCTGTAAAGCTGAAACCAGCTGACATAGTTAGCCAAATAAGCATCTTTCCCTTATTTTCTCGTATGGAGTCCTCTCATGCAACTTCTCTGAAATCCTCACCGATTTGTCAGGGCTGTCCATGGATTGTACAAACTTAAGAGACTCAATAGAAGCAGAGCGGATGGTGTCTGTGCGGCCCAAACGGAACATCCTTAGTGAGGCACTCTCATACGTGGGACAGGCGTGGCCATACATCCTGGGAGATGGAGAAGAGTCAAGCTCATCTATTTGAGTCTGAAGGTGGGGAGGCTGCAAAGCTACCTGTTGGTGGTCTTACCTGTAATATGCTAGCTGCAAGGCCAGCTGGATAAAAGCATCGGGACTTATCTTCTCTGACTTGGGGAAGGCTTTCCCAAATTGATGGAAGACCATCACTTTGATATCCAGGTCTTCGACCATGCTGCAAGGAAAGAGAGAGGAAGCGTTCCTTCACCTGCTGCTTGTTTTTGAAACATAAATGTATGAACTTGGCTTTCCTGAGGCTGAGAAGGAATAGGCTACTTGGATTCCATCTATGCAGGGACTGACAGCTCCATCGCACTCAGGCTTGTTTAGGCAGCAACATGGAGGTGAGCTTTTTTGGTCATTGCTGAAAATCTGCACTGAGTTAGATGGGCTTCTGTCTGTGTGTACAGTCCAGTGTCCCTAGCGAATCAGCTGCCCCTTTTCTGTACCTTTGAGTTTCCTCTTACCAGGTGGCTTTAGTGTGCTTTCCAGCTAGGCTCAATGTTGACCCAGTAAGTCACTGGAAAAACTCCCTAGCAGCAGTGGGGGAAGGCTGATGTGTTTGAAATGGGGACGTGAGTTAAACCTTCAGTCACTCACCAGAACCTCTCCAGTGCTTTGTACTTACATGTTAAGGTTCTGTTTTGCCTTCTCTATGTCATTCTTGATTTCTGGAGTTATGTTAAACCGCAGCTTCTTGGGCATTGGCAAAGGAATCATCGGTGATCTTACCAGCTCAGGTTTCTTCCTGCTTAGAGAAATGATGATGTTTAACCAGCCCTTTGACACAAGACTCAGCTAAGCATAGTGGAACTGAGGCAGAAGTGCACAGGAGATTTGCCACATGCTGAAAACTCTTCACAGTTCTATTACAATAATTTTTGAAGAGCATGAGTGAAATCTCCTTATTGCCTTCTGCCCAAAAGGAACGCTCCTTCCAGGCAAAAGTCCCATTAACTCTGAAGAGTAACATTCCCTAATAAAAAAGGAAGCAGTGTGAGCTTGCCTGCTCAATTCTCATTATAAATGTGAGAAAAGCCATCACTAATTAGCATACGATACCCTTCCTCAACAACAAATCCTTGGTGGAGCAGTGAAGAGGCATGTCCTTGGGGAAATAGGTGCCATAACAGGTTTTCCTTATTTCAAAAGCTGAGGGAAAGTAGAGCAGGCAGGACTCACGTGTATTCCACAATGTGATCCAGAAGAGCAACGATGGGTGGACCTTCTGAGGGAGCGTGCTCATATACGAGACCACAGGAGCCATCTTCAGCAATGATGAACTATGAGAGTTCAGGAAGGAAAGTACAGAAGAGAGATGACTCGTATATGAAGCATGAGCTATCCAGAGAGAGAAGTTAGTACCTCACTGCTCTGTAACAGACTAGAAAGTGATCCTATTCCTGCATACTTCAAAGGTAACACATAGAAGTCTTTCAGCAGGCCTAGAAAGATCTGATACTTCTGGTAAGAGTTTTGCAAAATTAACTAGATGAAACTGTGCCCAATAGCTACATTGGTGTGCTTAGTGCCCTGGCAATACAGAGTGGTTCAGTGGGTTTGATTTGTTCAGTTGTGCACGTAATACAGGAATAATATCACCATGTGCTGACTTCGCCTTACCTTTCCATTACCTGAAACATCTCAGCTTTATCCCATGAAGGAAGAGTTCCAAATAGGAACAAAATAACTGAAAACATGAAGATCTCAGCAGAGATGACAATCTTTTAAAGAACCACAGCTTCAATCTGTGAGCCAGGATAGATGAACTAATAAAGGGGAAGCTCAAATAGCAGCTGCTCTTGAATGTTCTTGACTGAATGGAGAACAGATCAGAAGGATGCTGTGGGATGGCAGCTGATGATGGGGGGAGTGGGGAGAACAACAAAAAAACCTGGGCAGCTTTTGGCAGAAACTGGAAAAGTGACAAGCCTAGGGAAAATAAAAGGAACAGACCTCCCTATGTTTGGGCTGCCTCCAAGCAGACGAGGCATTGTTCACCGCAGGCAGAAAATTGATTTACAAGGAACACAAAGAACAGCTACACTGAGTAAGCGTGGGCAGAGGCAGTAAAAGAAATGCAAAGTCCCTGAAGCAAGAATGAGTGCTTGAGTTGACAGCAAGGGAAACTGAAGGATCTCATACTGTCAGCTTCCATAGCTTATCTCCTCTGTTTCTCCACTCAGTGTTACAGAAACTTTCCTGCAAAAGGTGTCTTGGATTGCTTGGCCCCTTCTAGTCTCAGGAAGAAGCTCAGACCCATATATTCAGAATCTTTTGAGCATCAGCACTTACTTGAAGGGTCTTATCGAACCATCGGTTCCCACTGTTCCAGCGACTGCCTCCACCGTGCAGCATCTGAGCGGCCACGCGACTCTTGTAGATGTCCTCAGACACCCGTGGCATTGGTGCATCAAGGCAGACAGTGCAAATGCTCTTCTCAATTGTACGTACAGATTCCTTGTTGGTCTTATCTGGGAGAGAAAAAGAACAAAAAATAAGGGAGTTGATAAGCTTTCATTTTGAGTGGACAGATACTGGAATTTGAAAGAGAAGGCTTGAAGGATCCAGTGTTGGATCCCTATGGTATGTCAATGTAATACTTATTATTTAGGGGTGTAAAGTGATAGCAGTTGGGTTAAAGGTTAATTTGTGCTGTTCCCTCCTTTTCTCAGGCTGGATGGGCCATGGCAGCCTGATCTAGTGGGGGACAAACAGCCCACAGCAGGAGAGTGGAACTAGATCATCTTTAAAGTTCCCTCCAACTCAAACCATTCTATAATTCACAGTTCTTACAATTCAACAAGCTCCAGGATTTCAGGTTTAATGCACCAAACTTCAGCCTCCACCCATGTACCTTCTACAAGAGTTAAAGCAATGTTTTGCAAGGAAATCAAGTTGCTGCTTTGGGGTGGAAAGTTCATGTATGTGCCCAGAACAGGCTTCCAAAAGCTTTCCAAAGGAAAGAACTAAACAGAACACAGTGGTGAGGTTGGTATTCAAACATTTGCAGTGTTTGTTAGCACTTGGATGTTAGGGGCTGCACATACCTTTCAGAAGGTTGTTGTAGGCTTTTGCCCAGCTGTTTCGGTGATTGGTGGTAAGGATTCCAATAGGTTCTTTGTTTGTTTGGAGGGAGGTGTTCCAGATCTTCTCCAGCTGAATAAAGATCTGGTCGGTGGTTAGGGGGCTACCATCACTGTTGTATACATCCAGCTCAAAGAACTGAAGATGAGAAGAATGGACAAGGACATAGGAAGTGAAAGATCTTAATTATCCAGCAGCCAAAAGAAGGAGCAACCACTCTGATCAGGTAAGACCTGATCAGATTACTCAGTCTGAAAGCACACCTTTGAAAAGCATTCAGAATTGACCGACCCAACCAAGTCCTATTTCCTTACAGGACATAAATACAGTCCAGGTTTTAAGAAGCTTGGGAGGCATGGTAATGAGGGCCAAAATACAAGGATTTCCTATTTCCTAGATTCACCTACAGCAGTAGAATTTGTTACCAATTTCCACTTGTGATTTCCAACTTGAGACCTGAGTCTGGGCTTTGAGACAGGAGTTGCAGGGACAAGAAAAAGAGAGGTTTCTGCTTCATCCCTTGCTTACACAGATCTATCCCAGCTGTTGTTCAGCTAAAGCTAAAAGGAATGGAGGAAGCAGGAGTGAATCCCTGCTGAGGCAAACCTTGTGGGCAGAGACTTTCTGTTGTTCCCTTTTCTCTGTCAGCACAGCTTACTGAAAGGGACACATGCACCTAAACAAACATCCCTGAAAGTCCAGGAGCTGCTGTTACCTGGAAGTTGTGAACCACTGTGATGTGTCTGGACTGCTTCTTGCCCTTGGCGTAGTTGACAATGGAGTCCCGCTTGGGCCCGGGAATGCGACAGGATGAAAGGATCTGGTAGTACTGGTTCATGCAGAGGGGCTTCCCACCCATGTACTCCACTGGGAGGGTCTCACTAAAGATACAGCAAGGCGTGGAAGAGAAAACATAGCAGCAAGAAGAGCTGATTCATCAGCTAGACTGGGCCTCAATCGACCACTTCTGCAGAATATTCCCACTACCCTCTCCATGGTTGGCCCTGAGCCTTGTCTGAGTTTGGATGTAAAGGTATGCTGTTGACTATGTGTTGGCAGATGCTATTTTGGGAACATAAATAAGGTGCATTCAGTTGGTGCTTAGAAGAGAGGGAGCGGGGAGGAACAAGTTTCTCTAAGGCTAGCTGGAAGATGAGTAACACCAGAAACCCAAAAGGAGGGAGACAAATTCCTGCAGCCTGAGCTGTAACTTGTTCTGTGGGCAAAGAGAAGTATGTAACTCCACAGGACTGTCTGGCTTAATCCCTCTAAACACGTATGCATGCCAACGAGAGCATTAAGGTAAACAAAGAACATGAAGAAAGTAAATTTGTTCTTCAGCAGTGGTAACCTTGGCAGTTAGCAGCAATGCTGATTACAGTATCTCTTCAAATATGTGCTGTTTTCTCTAAACTTTTTATTTGGAGGGGAGATTTACTGACTAGGCTCAGCCTTTCTATGACAGTAAGGAACACCTGAGAAGTCAGGAAAGCTGCTAACTCACTTGTCAATCATGGTCTTGAAATCCAGGATGCCCTCGATCAGCTTAGCAGCAAACCTGGGAAAATATCAAATATAACAAATTGAGATTCCAACACAGAGCACCTGGGCAGAGGGGTCAGCTAAGGAAGAGGAGTAGCAGAGCCTTCTCTCTGCTCTGTACAAGTTCATCCATTCTGCCAAGCCCCTGTTGTGTCCATCTCTGGTCAGCTGATACAGCCACTCTGGGGTTGTGATTTCAGATTGCTGGATAGTCCAGCCATTTAGCACTTAAAAAATATTATCATTACATAACTAGGGAATTCTGGACAACTCTCAAGATAGGGTGTAGTCTGAATACATAAATAACCCTCTAAAAGCAGCACTTTCTACTGCTGCGTTATGGTTTTTGTCCCATCCAAGTCTCAGCATTAAAACAACTTAAAGGGGACTGCTGGCCAGAGGCCAGCTCTGAGTTTCAAGCGAAGTTGCAGCTGTATATCTCTGTACTGAGGACCCACCGATGCTGTTCCTACCCGCTTCGTGTTCTGCTGCTAATGCAGCTCTAAGAGCACTCCTCTGGCAATGAAGGATCTGAAACAAATGCAGGCATGCTGCATGCTGACACCGAGGTGCTGTGCTCACTAGGATCAACAGTTCCCAGCAGGCAGGGAGGCTGTGATGAGCCGCATCAAACTCCTTTGCTTGGGAGTGACAAATTGGCCTTTTCTGACCTGGGAGCTCTCAACCACACGTGGGAGGAAAGAGGCAGGAGGTCACTGTGACAAGAGGTTGCAGTCAGCTGAACTTCAAAGGCTTTAAAGTGGTAGCAACATTTGGCATCTGCATGTGGTGTCATCCAGATTTGCTCAACCTCCCAATCCCTAGTAAAGATTAAAGTACCTCCAAGAACCTAAGGGCTGTTAAACAAACACAGCACGTGTCTTCCAAGGTAGTTTTCAGTGAAAATTTCCCAGCCTTACTAAAAAATCAGAGGAAGTAAAACAGCCAAGAAACAGAAGTGAGAGCAAACAGCTTAGGAGCAGTAAGGGCTTCAGGGGAAAAACTTTGTTAGCTGACTTGTTTCCAGTCCATGTTGACAGACTGAGGACTAAAGAACACTTTCTAAACTCACTTTCTGATTTCTGAAGCCTTAATTTGAAGCCACGCTGTCGGACTTCGTCGTGCAGTCACAAAATACACAGACACTTTTAACTGTATTTTACATGAGTAGCCCAGACTATCGTGTAGCTGCTCAGTTCCCCGGGTTGGAACAGTGGTACTGCTCCAAATTTCATCTTCTATTCACATATCTTAAAAGTGAATATGAGCAAAACTTTTCAGAGATGTTTGTGTAATTTTGTGTTGTCCTTGTAAGGCTCACCCTCTGCACTACTGGTCAGTTGTATCCAAGGGAGCAGATAGACCTGACAGCAGCAGTGCTCCCCTGGTTGGTACGTCTCATCTGCAGGGAGCAGCAGTAACTGGGGAAAAGGTAGTCCTGTGTAAAGGTCAATGCTAAAGTTTTGCAGATGGAGTTTGAAACACACGTCTACAGTGGTGGTTAAAAATTAAAGGGAGTCAGTGGGGAAAAGAAGATGTGAACCAGACACTGGTTCAGGAATGAGCATGAGAATCTGCTGCACATGGGCAGCGGTGGGCTGGTCTTAGCTGTGGGATACTGATGCTCATTGGCAGAAGACACAAGGCAGGGCACAACTGCAAAAAGGAGCTGGTCATGGAGAGAGGCTGGTGACTGCTGGTTTTCCAAACCATAAATGAAATGACAAAA
>PPHD01002721.1:0-34549 GCA_002909625.1 Bambusicola thoracicus
AAAAAAAAAAAGCATCAGCTGTTGGTATGAGAAAAATCACAGGAACTGCACAAGACAGACTGGATTGTGGTTTCCTTTGGGTTAGCAGAAATCATAAGAGTACTTTGCCGATTGCCTTGGAGTTAAGTATTTGCCAGTAAATTACCACAATTATTTCCTCTTAAGAATAAAGTGTGCACTCACATTATGATCCTATGTCACTAAAACAGACAATCTGTTTTGCTTTGACAGTTATTAACAAAACAAATGCATACTAAATTCTTTGTATTGAATATCTTTAGGGGCAAAACCTTCACAGAAGTGAAAAGATGGAGAGGACTTTGTAGAAACAAGCTAAAAGAAGTGCTGTGTGGTAAATTTTGGCAAACGCTATCATTATAAACAGTGGCCATAATAACAAGTAGAATTTTTTTCCTCTAAGCTCTGGGGAAAAGAAATACACGGACATTTCTCTAGGTGTACATATATTAGTCTTTGCACGTCATTACAATATCTGTGTGTCAAGACCTTGCCTTAGAACAGCTGCTCACTTATTTTGGTTAATGTACTGTCATACTGATTTTGTACTAAAAAGGAAATGAGACACAAACAACTTTTTCAGTTCACCGAAAGAAGTTTTCAACTGACAAAGGAGGGCAGGAAGATGATACTGCCTAATAAACACATAACAAAACATCAAGTGAGTTTTGATCTGATATTTCTGGCTCCATTTTTTTCAAGTATACCTGTTTAGAAACTACAATTAAATTACTTTCCCTTGAAGCTAGCATGAGAACGAAGTTCAGCTACGAAAAATGCTGATAGTTAGTAAATAAAAATGGCTTCTTCAGGAAACTAAAGGAGTCTGGTTACCTTTTTCCTTTTCCAGCTTCAAGTCTAAAAGTACTTACTGAGTTGTAAATGACCTTTCAAGTATGCTGTGGCAAAGGAAAATATTCTGTGCTGAAAAGTATTGTCTAGATCACATGTTAAAGTGGCACCACACATACCCAGTGCAACACTTGCTATTTAAAACTGATGTCTTTGAAATCCCATCACTGCCTCGTTTCGGCAGATGCAGCAGAACATCCCAGCCTCCAGCTGGCTCTGTCCCACTCATTAAAATCAACTCATTTGCCCTCATTAAAGATGTGAATTGCATGATTAAATAAGATTTTCAGCTTTTAGTCTTGGAGCACAGGCTTTTGCATCAATATGCCCTGCACGTATTTATCATAAACAGAGCTCCCACTCTGTCTGGACATCAGCAGTTTGTCTATACATAAGCATCACTGAATAATTTTGATCAGAAGAGACCTCCAGAGGTCATCCAGTTCAAACCCTTGCTCTATGAAGAAACAGATCTCAGTCTGAGATAAAAGAAAAAGCATTCATACTGAAACCACCTTATTATGAAGTGCTCAAAAAAAAAAAAGGTTTCTCAGAGTGATTTAACATCTCAGAGAAATGTCAAGAGACTTTACTAGAAATTCAATCATTTCTGCTGGGTACAGAACACTGGAAGGGCCAGGAAGCCACAGACCTGTTTCTTTGATCTAAGGGGAAACCCAGCATGATTCAACTCTTAGTCATCAGCAGGCCTAGTTCTCAGCCTCCAAAATCTCATCAACCAGACTGGAATGGTATGAGAATCTTTCTCTTGAGATTGTATGACAGTTAGTATCACGATTTCCTCAAGAAAATTCATTTTGAGACAACTCTACCATTCTACAGGGTTCCTGAGGCAAGGTTTTGGTAGCAGGAAGCTGCAAGGGTGGCAGCCTTTGCCCAGTACTGCCCCATGTCAGACCACAGTCAGTTCCAGCTGCTCGACCAGAGACTTGGCACAGCCACAGCCGAGCCATGAGCCACACTGGGTATGCTCTGGGAGACCAGGGTTAAGGAAGGGAATGACTGTGCAACAGCAGCCGGGAGAAGGGAGTAAGAAGCTGAGAGAAGCAGCCCTGCAGGCACCAAGGCAGACAGGAGGTGCTCAAGGCACAGAGCAGCAGCTCCCTGCAGCCCAGGGTAGCCCCACAGAGGAGCAGACTGTGCTCCTGTAGCCCATGGACACCACACAGAGCAGATCTCCTTGTGCAACTATGGAGGAGACTGCAGTGTGGCAAAGGATGGAGCCTGAAGAAGCCGCAGCCCATGGGTACCCGCACAGGAACAGCCCCACAGCCAGAGTTGCCGCCTGTGGGGAGTGCCCGCAGTGGGGCAGAGGCAGAATGACCATGAAGAAGCAGCAGAGACAAAGCATTGTGAAGTGACCACCACTCCCATTCTTCATTCCCTTACCCCTCTTGAGGAGGAAGTGGTAGAATAGGGTTTATGTCAATGAAGGTGCTTTTAGTTTACTTTGAGTTCCTCACTGCTGCAGTCTGTTAGCAATAGGCAATAAATTACTTTCCCTGGACTGAGTCTGTTTTGCCCATGATGGCAACTATCCTTATCTAACTCCTGAGACCTTCTCCATTGTATTTTCTCCCTCTTTCCCTTCGAGGAGGACAAATAAGAGAGTGGCCTGGTGGAGTTCAGCTGCCCATCAGGGTGAAACCACCACCAGGATATAGTCATTGCTCGTGTAATATCTACCACACCCTTTAGTAAAACTTATAAGAACAACCACAGGAAAAATAAAATTACACAGCCCCCTCAAATCCAACATCATCTATGAGTCACCTCTAGAAGGAAGCTAAAGCTAGGAATCTTACAATTCTGAATCAAATTACTATTTTCATTGTTTTGTACCCTGCTGCTATCCCGCAGTAAGGTACTACTACACTTTCAGCTGCAAAGAATTCTGTGTTCTTGAGCAGTCACAGTGCTCAACAAAAAAGCATGCGTGGGGGAAGCTTTATGACCGGGAAAGCAGACGTACTGTTTGAATGATGCACAGAAGCCAGAGAGTAAAACGTCATCATTCTATTTATACCTATAGGCAGAGAAGAAATGAGTCCAGTGTAACGATGCTGTGTTTCATACTGTAAGTTTTTTTTGTTTATACAAACAAATCAGAAAATAAATCATGAAGCATCCTTATGCAAAAAATGAATTATCAAATATTGATCAAATCGCATAGCATTGGCCAGTTTTTGTTCTCTTGGCATTCAGTTTGCCAGTCACGATCTGTCTGACATGAAGCAACAATACCTCCAGCCCGTGGTTTACAACACTGCTATCAAGCCCATTAAAACTTCTGCTCAAATGTTTCTAGTAATCTCATCAGACATTCTGAAATACAGTTTTGCTTTTTATTTATTTATTTATTTATTTCCCAGTTTTTCTTCAATGAACATACATTTTCTTTCCTCTCCTTTGGCTGCATACTCATACGTGCATGTAAGCCAGAAACACTAGAACAGGTGAGATGTGTCAGACCAAAACAATGCCTGTACAGTTTGTGGAATGGCTTTCAGAGTTTACAGGAAACAGCAGATTTCATTTTGATTTTGTTTTGATGCAGATTACTAAAGTGCAAGGAGGAAGGGCAGGATGACATGAGAACCCTTCACTGACAGGAAATCACGAGGAAAGATAGCTTCAGTGTCCTCAGATCCCAGTGTAACCCACTAGGTGCTTTTCATGTTACATTTCCTTACACTCTCTACTTAACAAACAGCATCATCACTGAGTAGAGGAAAAACCTCCAAATTTTATTGCTTGATATCACCATTTGTAAGAAGTAATTGTCATGACAAGAAGAATTTCCCTCCTAATTCTGCTATTCATTTAAGCCTAAATTCACATGATTGCCTCTCCCATTTTCATAGTGTTCTGCAAGATCACTGGCAAGTACAAAAGAGTTGAGGGACCCACTCAAACACATTTAACCTACATACAAAGAGCTAAGGGAGCTATTACAGTGCTGTTATCCAAAAAAAATAAAAGCACATGCAAAATCAATTACCAGTTCTGACTTCTTGAGCCTCTGGATCCAGCGGATATAGCTTACAGACTCTCTTGTATCACATGCTTATACGACAGCCCTGAGAGTACGTATTTTAGTCATGGAAAAAACAAAACCGTGATTTCCATTTCAGTTGTTTTCAAAACAGACTGAAACTTTATCTGCTTTTAGTCTACATTTCCTTCCTTGTGGTCACCAGATCAGCAAGATCTCTCAAAGATAAACTCTTAAAAATATCTTCTCTAGAGGATTCCCAACCTGCAATACAATGAGAAACTGCACTGCTTTTCACAAGCGAGTTTTCTGACGTAGGCCTGAAACACATTTCCTCTGTATTATGCTTTAAGCATGAAGAACATGTTCCCTTGGTGTACAACTGAAGTTGCCACCAACTAGTGAGTAGGTCTAAACTCTTAAGAGAAGAAATCCTCCATGAGCCTACTGAAACATAAATAACCAGTCATACAGCAGTATTTTTTGCAGAATCAGGGTACTGAGAGAGAATGCACACAACTTCTAAATGTTCCACCTTAATGGAAATGCCAGTAAATACCACTATTTGCTTTCTTCAATAGCCACCAAGAGATCTTAGTGATCACAAAGTTTTTGTAGTTTCAAATACAAGTTGTTAATAGCTTACAGGATAAGAGGAAGATTCCAGTGGGACGGGACCTCAGGAGAAAATTAAGTCCAAAATCCTAACATGTACTTGACTATAATCTTAAGTCCAGTTATAAACTATCATCGATTCCCTACAGTCAAATACAAGTCTGGTTGGAAGACTTAAACAACCAATTTCATAAGCTTCCAGCATCCACAAAAATCTGTTCTTCGTATGTTTTTCTTCACGTTTGGTTTGCTCACATTTTTCAATGGAAACTATTGTTTGCCTCAGATGCCAGCAGAATCTAGGCTAGAGACTGCCAGCTCTGCACCACACCATGTGTTGTGTTCGGCATGCTGAAAAATGTTTGGTACAGTCAGACCTAGGAATGCCAACTCATGGCCATGGAAAACATCAAGGGTTACTGGGTAGGATCTCAAAAAAATTACCAGTTATTCCCTAAGTGATTCAGTCTTCTCTCCCCTTCTTCACTGAGTGCCTCTCCTCTTAAAAAACTCCAGCTTAGAGTTACTGCCACTAAGCCACCAACAACTACACAAGCTAATGACATTTTTATTTTTTTTATTTTTTTAATCTTCTGCAGTTTTGCAATAACTTCTTTTATGAAGAAGAAACTTAGGGCTACACTTAAACAGCATCATGAAAATAGGTCAGTTTGTGACAAATCTGAGTTGCATCACAGAATGTCTATGAGGAAATTGGAGATTTTTCTGGGAAACTAACCCACATCATATTTCCATTACTGAACAAATAATAAGAACATGAAAACAGAAATGAAGTTTTACACTGTAGACTACTGTAATTGTTTCTTTGTCTTCCATTACATTTCACATCCTCTGGATACTTTTGAGTCCATTTATTCCTAGAATAAAAACGTTAATTTGTATTTATTTATATGCACAGTAATTAAAAAAATATGCTATTGAAACAACCAACAGAAAAGTTAACCATGGAGTTATTTCTTTTCAGTGAGCCAATCTGTACATTTTATGGCAAAATATATATATATATATATTTCAAGGAAGAATTAGTGGTAAAATCTAAATTTTCAATCTTTCATGTTTTAGGCTGAGAACACAAATACAGGTAGGTATGAGGTCACAAATGACAAGGCTGCTATTAGGAAAGCATCTGGGAATGAGTAACTTTGGTACTAACTGAGCACACGGGAAGATCATCTGACCTATGAGAAGGACATGCTAGAAAACATCTGGCACGACTTCACTCTTTGTGGAACTCCAGTGAAGCATGACCAGGAATGAATCTCTGTCTGCAAAAACCAAACTGTTTCACCACTTTTAGGACAGATTTATTCAAGTGAGGACAACGGGGACAAAGCAAGAAGTCCATTTAGGATATGACAAACAGAGGACAGCCAAATGTAAGGCAAACAGAGCTAAGAGTTTGCAGTTTCCCATCCTTTCCTTACCCAAGATCTACCCAAGAGGGGCCACCGTCCACAAAACCACACGAGGAGGTGCTCAAATTTAAGCAAGGAAAGAAAACCCTACTGAAATCACTGCAGTCTTCATTTCTATACTTTCGAGCTTTACACTCATAGTTACAGAGTTCTTCTGGTTCAAGGCCAAAGTATTCAGTTTTTACTCAATCATGCCCATAAAAAAGATTATCAATGATCTACTTAAACTGTTCCTTTACAGTGTTTCCATCCTTCTGACTTCTCACTTATCTCTGCTGAAGATAACCTTTTTTACAATGATTTCAAGTTAATGATTCTCATTAGCGTACAAGGTGTACACCATGTGCTTGGAAGAGATAAAGCCTTATGCCCCATAAAAACTTACGATCAAAACAGACAAAAAGTATGTTGCTTTCACATTACTTTGCCTCAAAAAGATCAAAATTTAAACAAAATACTTCTAAGCACATTTTGTTTCTTAAAATAGTTAGGAAAAAAAATAATAGTAGGAGAGTGAGAGAAAAGAACCAAGTCTGACAATACATAAAAACTTAAGACTCTGTGGCTAATCTCATGCTGTCTGACAGGTTTGAAGTCAGACCTAAAACCCACACTTCTTGACCAGAAGAATTTTGATTCTTGCCTTAACACAAAGCTTTAAGACTTCAGCAAGTATGGAAGGAGCAGACAAAGAAGCTGCTATAATTCTCTATTGGCAATATGAAAATCCAGAAAAAATGCACGTCCTGCAAGCATGGACAGAGCTACAGACTACCAAAGTAAGCATAACTGAAGTAGACAGGGAAAGAAACTCTGCCAGAGGAACATGCCATACTTTCCAGAAGCACACGTGCACGTGTGCCCTCCCTTGGGTATGCCATAGGCTCAACACCTGCAAAAATTCAACCAGTGCCAAAAGACAGAGAAGCAAGTGCTTACACTTCTTTTGTGGTTGTTTCATATCAGAAGACCTTTAATTTACGTCAGATTTTTAGGTTTCATTTATGAAAACAGGAAGCAATTTGTTTCAAAACTCCCAGTTTCCTAATCTGCTGCTGTCTGAATTCAGGCAACTTCCATTTAAAACAGTCAGCTGTCATGAAGATCTGATGCACTCTTCTCAACAATCACCATTCCAACGAAATGCAGGTTTGCAAATCCTTGGTAATCCTGAAAGACAAACTGAGATCAGGCTGCAAATTCCTCATTTTCTTCAACATCCACTGATTTCAATTCTACAGCAAGTCTTATGGTAGCTGAGGTTCTCTGAAAAATACTTATCTGCTGGAATATCAAGTACAAGACAAGATCTGCCCCTTCACTGTGAAAAAGAAAAAAAATTAGCCCAAGTCTTGTACTTAAAGAGTTTAAAAAACAAACTTCTGCAGGGGTTGTGTGTGTTAATAATCATATTTACTTAAACAAAATACCCTCAGAATATATCCTACCCCATGATTTTCAAATTCCTCTTCTGAGTACAAAGATGTTACATTAGCCTATTTTGGCTTTTAAAACTGTTGTTTTGCAACAGTCAATATGAAGCCTGATACACGTTGGTTGTATACAAATATTTATGCAAGAATCTGAATTGCTCCAGTTAGAGGCTGTTATACCAGCAGAGGGAGCAGTCACAAAGTATCAGATTCAAGGGCATCCCTTTGAGGAACTTCCATAAACTCTAATTGCAGGGGCAATAAACACAGAGTGCCAGCTCACATTAACTAGAATAATAAAACAATGAGGTGATTTCTCCATAATGCTTATCAACGTTTTATCTCAGGTAAATGATTTATAGTACTAGATTCTCTCAGGCTGCTCCCTTTTCTGCACCACGTAGTCGAGCTATAGCTCACTGGCTTTTAAGGAGAGATACCTTTCAAAAGAAGAAGAGACAAATCTTCCCTCAATTTGACAGTTGACATTCTTCAACAGTATAAGATAATGTCTCAAACAGACATAATCTTTTAAAAGGTCTGTTTTCCCTCCTGAAACTAGGCACAAAAAATCAATGAAGCCTCTATTGATACTTCGCTATCTACGCTGATTCTCACAGTGGTGTAAATATGCCTTTTAAGCGCTGTGCAGGTGGCCAGGGCTTATTGGGTAACTGATCCCATTCATTTGCACTTGAAAAGAAATGAGCCCTTTGAGTGTAATCATCTCCCTGTTCATTTGCCACTTCTCACACTTTTCTATTTTGAGGGTTATAAAGGATGCAATGTGCTCTCTCCTTTTGCACCACAGGCCAGGCTTCTACAGTGCACTCCAGAATAAAAGATACAAAGACACAGGATAGGAGAGACTTCTTGTTGCCCACACAATTTGGTTTCCTGCCAGAAAAGACCAAACTAAACCTCACTCAGTTCACCTTCACCACCAGCTTTCTGCTTCCAATAGGATACTGCTGCAGCTCCCTCTCAATGATCTACAAACAGGCAAGATGTATGAGTGGCCAATTCGGCTTTTGAGAGCATGTAGCAAAGGTGCCATTTTCTTTCTTAGGGATACTGCATACGCGCACACATACATGAAAAGCGTATGTCTGTGCACCTTTTGAACTAGTCTGGCCACACAATGATGAGAGACCAGAGCCTGCTCTTCCTGCCCCATGCACCTCCACTACTACAGGCTATTCAAGAATTGCTTCATCCAATTCAGAGATGATGACACGTCAGGCAGAGAAGGGGAAATTATGCATAAGCAGTTGGAAAAGAATTCAAAAGTATGATTTCTGATTCACAAGAACCCAAAGGTGTTTATTTTACTTGTCACTGAAATGAACAGAGCCACTGACTTCAACTGCAGAGCTGAACCAAAGATCACACAGCAAGGACAGCATTACCTGAAACTGTGCAACACTGAGAACTCCAGATTATTTTGACAGGGATGCAGGGTGACCTAGGAATGCTTGCCCTCAGCATCAGTTATGTAAATTTACTGAGTGTTAATTTTTTCTTGTCTAGGATGAAACTTGTCATATGATACTGTCACCAAAGCTACTTCTCTGAAGTGCACTGTTTAATTTACACAAGTTATCTAACAGCTTAGCCTGTTTATTTTGATTTTTTCTTTTCCTTACCTACTTCTTCACCTAAATTTTCACAGGTAAAGACAAATAAAATGAAAACAACAACAAACAACTCTGCATTGCACTTTCCTGCCTTGTCCTCCCCCAGCCCATGACATTTTAACCAAGAGGGGAAAGCTCTACTTGAAAGCAGGGGCAAGGAGCAGAGAGGTTAGGAGATACACCCATGGCTGTGCAGAAAGCAGCATGAGAACCTGGAACTGAATGCTGCCGCCCCCGCTAATTAAAACATTCAAATGACCACACTATTTACCCCCCCGCCTCCCAGTGTTCTTTATTATTGACACTATATGTGAAGCTGCACTTCATAGCCCTTGTGGGTCATTTTCTGCTTCTACATATTCTCTTTTCCCCAAGAGAGGCTTATGCAATATCCTGATGTTCAAACAAGAATGGAGTCACGGAAAATGTGCTCTTGCATGACAACTTGAGGGGGGATGGGAGGAGATGGAGAATTGTCCTATTCTCCTCAAAGTTTCAATTTAAAACAGCTGTACAATAAATAACTTCCTGCACTCTGCCACACTGAAAGGCTGCTCTTTGAAAACAGATAATTTTGGGTCAAGTGTGTATATCCACTCTAATGATAACACCATGAGTACTTCCTGCTAATTCAGCAACAGCCAGATGGGATTCTGCACATCGCTACTTCTGAACACTGTTCTGCCTCAGAATCATGACCTCCCACCATACCCTTTCATCATCAGCAAGTAGTTTTCCCTAATGCTAAGTGAGTGCCCTTTGCTATGGAAATCTGTCTGCAATCTCTTGTATCTGCTGGTGCACACGCTGCAAAGCCCAAGTATTATCCCATGACAAGAGACTTAAACATCTCTGCCCTGCATGGATGATCTCATGTAATACTCAACTGCGGTCCTTTTCTGTTTCTCCCTTCAATTGTGAGAGGGAGGGAATGTGTCCCTTTCTCTCTCCTTTGCCTGGACACCATTTTCCCCACAGAACTGGGAGCAACTGAATTACGTTCACTTCAACTGTATGATCAGTTTGGCTGCAAATGGTTGATAGGCTCAAAAGCTCTCAGCATAATCAGCAAAACCACGAATTATACATTCTCGTCCAACTGTAAAAATAGAGCTAGAAAAAAAATACTTCATCATCTTATATCATAAGTTAATGTATTTTCCATACAAAGAAGTCAACCATCAATATTCACCAGCAAGATACCACAGTGCACAAAAATTACCTAGAAGTTCTATCTCAAACCATGTAAATCCATATAAATAATTCAGCATAAATACTGTAACTTCCCATTTTATTCCATAATGGGAAGCAGGATTCTTTAAGCTCTATTTTCTGTGTGGAACCACTGTCACACTCCTACTACAAATATCTTCTTGAGATTTGCTACATAAATTTGCTATTCTTCCCAGAAATCTCAATGCCTACTGGAAAGTAATAGTGACAAAATATCTTCAGTTTAAAAGGAAGTTTAAAGAGAAAACAGTTTAGGAAAAGTTAGATTAATGTACATTAAAAAAAAAAAGAGCAAGAAATCAGTATATGCACATTAATATCACTATACACAAGTATAACAAGTATATATTAACAAATATACACAATCTACACAGAGGTTGATTCTTTGTTTTTGTAACTACGCAGTGCCATCACTCAGTGAAGTAAATATCACAATAATCCATAATATACTTGTTTGGGAAAGTGGAGCTGTGTTTCTTTTCTATCAAAACTTCTTGTGTTTGTATTGAGTTATGCTGTCCAATTTTGCCAACTAAGGGAGCTGAAAAATGAGTCCAATGAAACAACCATATAAAATACACGTTTCATATCTATCCTGAATCTATCTGTCAAGTCTTTGCGGTTTTGACAGTCTTAACTGTGACAGACTTCCTTATTCTCCTTAAAATTCTGTTACCATTGAAGGCTTTTATAAGACTTTTACACAGAGCACGAAAGCACAAGACCAGTCATGCTGCAGCAGATCAAATAGCTTCTGGAAGAGAATCATCCTGCCATCCATAGGAGCTCAGAGCAATCATGTCTGTATGGCCTCCACTGACCCCAAGTAGCTGTGCAAGCCCCATTTCTCAGAGGTCACTCTCTTTGGACTTCTTACCTTGATCCAAAAGCAGGGCAAGTAGTTGCTGATCCAGGCACCTCAGCTGTTCAAGACATCACAGTGGAGAAATGTACCATTAAATCATTTTTCCATGCACAGATAATAAGGTAGTCCATGTTAGGCTAGAAAAAATATGGATTTTTTTTTTGTGCAGACAGACTGTGTAAGGCAAACAGCATATGAGCTAAGATGACCATCATGGTGACACAGCACCTACTGCTCTCCAGTCTCATATGACACCCTTTTGCCTACTGTGAAATTGAAGTGACACCAACAATGCTGGCCTGGTCACTTTGACATCTATGTGACATCACCGTAGCTGGCTGCCAGCCATAGAAAAACCTTGGTGGCACAGCCACTGCTGTCCTTTTGCTACTGTGACACCTCAGTGACAAAGTCACTGCTACCCTGGTGCCCATACTGACCCATTACCATCTGTCACCGACTGAGTGGCCATGGAGATTTATCACATAGCAAATCTCTCTCTAAATCGAGATGTTCTTAAACTCATTTCTCACTTTTTTTTTATTACTAAACATTCAGCAAGCGTAAGTGAATGTCAATAGGTGTCATTTTTTCTGCATTGAAGAATTCAGTGACACATTTGCTTCATACACGCTTGTATGTCAGATGACCTTTTGTCACATTGCCCCTCTGCTGCCATCTGTTGAAGGGCAGAAAAACATAACAGAGTATTGTTGGGAAGGTTCAACCCTTACTGCCATACCACCAAAATATGCATCCAACATCATGGGTTGACATAATAAACTAGGAGGCATTACTTTCAGAGCAGCCTTTGAAGGTTCTCTTTTCCTTGATAGTAAATGTTTGTATTGATTACCACCCTACCCTCCTTTGAACTCTGATAGGTAAGCTAATTGCTGAAAGAAGCAGGTCACTGACCTCCATGCAGTGCTCCTGCTATACAGGTCAGCTGCCTTTTTACCTTTCTTCTCTTTATTTATTTATTAAAAAAAAAAAAAGCCTTCATATGTAGAATGTACAACCAAAGGCAGCTACAGAACTTGTAAGCATGAAGGCCAGAACCCTCAACAGTACAGGGTTACAGTAACCTGACAAATGCCAGCCTCTGCCTTCAGGCTCAGCTCCTGCTCTCCAGAGCCACCACCGATGCCCCTCTACAACCTCTTCCTCCTTTAAATTTTTAGCATTCACCTCTCAACACTGTCACAATGAGAACAGCTACTGGAGATTTTCCTGCTTATTTATTAATAACAACAGCCCAGCAGTTGTTAAGATGATTTGAGGCAGCAAGCAAAAAAAAACAACCCTTCATTTCAGCAATTATCTCAGGATTCCTTTGGTGGTCCCTTCTGCACAGACTTCTCTGTTAAGCCTGGAGCAAAAAGCAGAAACATAAGGCAGGGAGGTCAGCAGTGCCAAAGACGTGGGGAACAAAGCCACAGAAGCCCTGGTTCTTCACAAAGGGAATTCAGAGTGCCGGCACTCACGCTGCCCTGCCAGGTGCTCAGCACACCTATCAGTAGTAAATGGGAGCCAAGGCCTGCCCCTGCCTCATCCCCAGCTGCCCAACCCCTCCAGGCCTCTCTCAGCAACTAAGCCCCTCTGGCCGTGGGTCCCTGCACAGCTGTACTGTCTGTCCCTGTCACATGCTGCTGGCTTCTCCCCACAGCCTGCTTTTCCCATCTGAAGGGAAGCTTCTACCAGTGGGGCCATTAAAACATTGCTATTTACTTAGCCTGACGAAATCTTGATGGCAAAACGGACCAGGCTTGCTGGCAAAGCATAGGAAGATAAACAGACATAAAATAATCAGAGTTAAAATGGTGCTTTTCATTCTCGTTTGATAAAGTCTGCAGAATCAACATATCAAATGTTCAGCACAGTGAACATCTGCACAGAACCAGGAGGGGGAACGCATGTGGTTTGCTGCAGAATTTACCTTACAGCATTGCAAAAGAACTCAGAAGTAGGACAAAAATCACTTCAAAACTGGATCTAAAAGAAGATACATTAACATGCTGGAAATAAAATCACAATACGAAATTACTCTGACGAGTCCCCTACCCTTTTCCATAGAATGGCTCTACATTTTTCCTCATTTATGCTCATAATCATCTTTAAAAACACCACGTTCCAAATTTCTTTGTTTTAGATCTCCTCCCTCACTGAAAGTAAAGGCTGGAGTAAAGTGGAAAGAGCTGGTGGCTGGTGCTTTTTAATTCATCACTCCCAAATAACAAGATTGACCATCATCTATGGATAGGAAGACATTGTATTGTGTACGTATCTCCACATGTATGCATATATATGGTAACAACCGGTTTTTCACTGTTAGAACTATTTGCTTTAAGACTGGAACACTGTGATCCTGGCAACTTATTAGTGGCAAGAAGTGACTCAGTGCCTTGCACTATTTTAGAAAGCCAGATGAGATGATCATTAAGCCTGCTTCAAGTTCGTACACATTTCCAAATTCAAACTTTATTATGGGAAAAAGGAGGAAAAAAAAATAGAAGTACAATGGAAAAACTTCTGAATAAACCCGTAAGAAAGTACAAAGAATACTGTAGATCTTTCAACTTTTTCAGGTTGAGAATGAGAAAATACAAGTACCTGACTGACTGTATCTTGAAATGAGCTCTCCTTCAAAAGAAAAACTGCTAGATGCCATAAAGAATAAGCAGGATTTACCAAGAAAGTCAAGCTTTTTCTCAATCTACAGCTCCTTTAAAAAGCAACAAGGAGATCCACTTAACCCACCTTTATCCATATCACACAAATACAATTACTACCCTCTGCCAGAGAAAGGAGATTGTAATCAGAAATCTGCCACTTACTCAACAAATTAGCCTGACTTGCAAAGGCATCTGTTAGCAGATGTGTACCATGGATTAATCAGTGCGCCTATTACACAAAAATCCATTTATCTCAGGAAGTAAGATTAGAATGAATCAAGGAAGCAAAACCAACACACTCTGAAAAATAGTTCAAATCAGGCATCACATTATTTCACACAGTAATATTTTCAATCTGAAGCACTATCAGGTATGAAGTGTTGAGATTAACTGGAAGACTACAATCTGGAAATATATGATCCCCAACCTTCTGGCTTAAACTGGGTGAAATTTGATGGAAGTTGACACACTCCCTAGAAGGGAATTGTAGTGTGCTTTATTCTTCATTCAGCACCAGCCACCCACATCAGGGCTCCCATGTAAATACACAAATCCAGTACACACTGTAAAAATGTGGTTCCTCATCAACTAAACCAGGTCTGACGGGGCCCTTGGCAGCCTGACTTAGTGGATGGCAACCCTGCCCATGGCAGGGGGTTGGAAGTGCATTGTCTTTAAGATACCTTACTACCCCAGGCATTCTGCGATTCTATGATTAGTTGATCTGCCATCAGCCCTGGCATGTCACACCCTCTGCTCCTCACATCTCTCCAGGAAAGCTCATCAGGCTGAGGGCTACCCAAGCTTGGCCAGCCACACATTCCTGTACACACCTAAGAGCAAAACTGAATAACGGCAGGGAACAGGACTGAAATCTTACCACAGGTTCTAAAGAATAAAATGGTGGCATAGCCTGCCAATGGACTGTAAATTCTTCACTGCAGAACATACCACTCAGCCCCACTGGACTAGTGACTAAACTGTAAGATCATGCATGTGAGGGAGAGCATAACTATAACCTACCATTAAAACAGATTTTTGTTTCACCTAAAGCTGTAAGTGCCCCACTTTGGGTCTATACCGTTAAGCTTCCAGGAGCTGGTTAGCTTTCTTACCTTTCACTATCCACCTCTACTTGCCAAACCAGGAGAACAGCTTGTCTTCAGCTCCCAGAAATCAATCTGGGAACTAATAAATACAGACTAGAAATGCAAAATCACCCATCACTACATTGGGGAAAACAAAACAAAAACAAAACACCAGGGATACGCTGTAGATTGTAACATCTTGTTCCATAGCTCAGCTGCAGCATCCTGCTTAAAACAGATGTATAGAAAATGGACTTTTGTCCAACTCTCAATTACAGGACTGACCAGATCATTCAACTTTTTATTCAGCAGCTGCAATGTGAGATAAAGACCTATAATGCTTAGTCTGAAGAAGCTTCTTTAAAGCTAGAAAATGTTTTGAAGAATAAGAAAGTAAAAGAAACAGTACAAATCATAAATGTACGGTAGAGAAACAGTCACTATGTAATAAAATATTTCTCTTCTAGAACAGCAAAAGATAAGGGGCAGCGGAAGAAGTTAACTCAAATTCTACCATACCATAGAGTACACTGCTGGGATGTTCTGAAAGTTAAGTTACCTAAACAGTGAATTTACATCTCAGGGAGAGCACTGTTCCAGAAACATAGCTTCCTAACAAGTTTATAACAGCATTCAGATATTCCTGATCTATAATGGTTTTGATTCTACCTTCCCCAATGCACATGTGTTTTTGGTCTCTTCTACTCATTCTTTGCTATTTGCTCAAGCATTCGGCAAATACAGGTACTGAACATGGGAAACTTCGTCTCACGTGCTAAGTATACCCTAAAAATCCTGAATGGTTTAGCATAGACAAGCAAATACGTAAGACTATGTAATATGAGCCTTTGTACATTTGACCTGGTTTGGAAACGACCACCTCTTTTTCCAGCTGGTTTCTGTTCTTTCCATTTGCACAGACGCTGTCCTGCCCTCCCAGATTTTAGCTTCTCTGTTTAAAGAACAAATACCAATCATTCCCTGCTCCATAAATCCAACCTTCACCCATCCTTTTTTAAGCAATACGTTTGAATGAAAGGATGAATGTCAATGGATGAAAATCTCATTTATGCTGCAGTCATTTTGGCACTTCTAAACATATCAAGGAACAGAGCCATAGTCATAGCAGTTACCATATGGTCAGCCTTTCCCTGAATCTCACAAGAAGACAGAATAAATGCATCTGTAATCCGTATGTTTTATTCTTTGCATTGCTGCCTTTTGCTTTTGATTTACAATACTAGCCATTCAACCAACAGCCACAGGCATTCAGCTTCTGAAATAAAGCAACAAACTGCTCTGTTTACCTTGAACTCCATTAAATCCACCACAACAAAAACAAGTGGTGCAGAAACACAGGTAGCACCACTTAACTTTGTCAGCTCAGAGATTAAATCATTCCAAAAACTCATTAAACTGGGAGCATATCCCTGTAGTTGGCTCCACCCAGTATGTGCTACGCAGTGTTCACCTAACAGCCTTCCTCTGTAATACTTTGCTTACTCATACACATACAGCACCAGGATCCCCTGCTCTTTAAAGTATACACGCTGCAGTCTGACTTCTTGCCAAGAAGGGATATTGCACACTATATTAGCTGACAGTACACTTTTAAAACTTCAGTTTTTCTGTTCCAGTTAAGAGAAAAATTCCATTCTTTTGACTGCTTTCTTGGGCTGACCTCTGCAACTGAGTGAGTAAAGCTCTTAAAATTATGGCATTTCAGCTGCCCTCCCTTACCTACACCTCCCTCTTATAGCGAAGCAGCAAGCAGCCTGGACGAGAGCCTCCTCACTCGTTAGCCCCAAACCCCTTCTCAGAAAAACAGATTTTTGCTGTGCAGCCCTTCGACAGTTCTCTTTAATTGCCAGCATCCACCTTACAAGTGAGCAGCTCTGGTGTTTAACAACACACACAATTAGCTGGCCCTGGCACTGTTTATCTCAGAGGCAGGCACGGAAATTTCCAAGCGCGCGGTGCCTGCTGTACCCATTAGAAGGAAGAGTGAGGACATTAGTCTTTGTGACATATGGTATTCAGATGCACCCCACTGACACAGAACATAAATGGCCTTGGGGCACTGATGGCGAACACGTAACTCTTGAAGCCATCATGGTCCAACTGTCCACCAATTTATCACCGTGTTACAAAAGCCATGTGTACTCAGTCACTCCTGTTAGCTATCCATTCAAGAGGGGGAGGCAGCGTGTCATGATGAAAAGGACAGTCAATAACTGCTGAGTACTCCTGAGCTTTTTCCACACGGAGAGCTTTGTTGCATGCTGAATTTTCTCCTCAGATGGGAATCACCAGAAATTCTTCATGCCCACCTCCTCTCCCTGCCCGCAAACTTACCTTTGAGAGCAAACATTTAGAAGAACTCCATTGGATTCAATTAAAATGAAAGCCAAAGTTCTCACCTCTCATTTTATTTCTTATATTCTAAGAATCCTCTCAGAAACTTCTTGGTAACACGGCACCGAAAAACGAGATGCAAATGCAAGCAGAGGAACTAGTAAATAATTGACTGTCTGATTACTGTTGTCTGCTCCCGTGCAAGGCTCATTTGATAATTACACGGAACTGCAAGTAAGCCACATGCTGCTCTATGCATGAATTTAAAATCAACACATTTGGCAAAAATAAAATGCTTTGGATCACACCTTGTGCATCGTTCTCCCTTTCCACTGCCTTTCTTGTTTTGTGCACATGAAGGGCACACAGTCAAAGATAAGTGTTCCGGCTGCTGCATTTAAGAGACATGAACATCTTGCAGTAATATCCTAGGATGCCTCATAAGATGGCCACTCAGTGACTGTTCTTGTATTTCTCGTTTATCTTAAATTACACCTTTACATGACCAATTTCCTTTCAGACACATGCATAGCAGTACTGCAGTTGGCACAGGAAAATGGTGCATGTCCAGTGCAAAACAACATAGAACATGCCTTTGGCATTGCCCCTAAACCTAAAAATTTCCCATGCTATTGATAATGACTGGCAGGAGAAAAGAGAAGTCAAACAACAAGGAAAGAAAAGAAGACCAGAATGTGAAAGCTGAAGATGTCATGCTCACTGAAACATACAAATAACCTTTCTGTCTACAGAGATGTGGAACCCTATCAGAAGCCCTCTGCATCTGTTCTCCGAAGTATCTTTCACCAAAGGCAACAGAATTTAAATATGGGTGCAGCTTACAGTCGTGTGCCTGCATCTCTGGATACATTGGCAGAGGTCTTCTAAAGTTACCACATGTGCGCAAAGCAAATGGAGAACCTTCTGAATACAGTCAGATATATTTGTTTGTGAAAATGAGAAAGAACTACATTGACATACACAGAGAACAGAATCAAGATATTTCAAAAATCCCCTTAGATCAATAAAGGGCTGCCATTAGTAGTAAAAGAAAAAAAAAATCAGTTGAAACATCTTCCTTCTCATACCTAGTGTTTGTGGTAGGTGTAATATAATTGCAAATGAGTGTAATTCTGATTCCTGCCTGTTTTTTACCTTTCCTTTCCCGTCACTGTAAAAATTGGTCTCCTTTAGCCAGGTAAGAATGGAGAGACTGTTCCATCACATATCCACAAAGTCATCATGTTAGATAGGATTCTTGGCATTTCAGCCAACATTTTAAATGGTCAAAGAGCAAATAAGGAAAAGAAATCAGATTGCTCCCATGACAGCATTTTAACATTGTAAGTTAGGTAAAAAGAATGGAGTCGAGCCTTATGTTCCTGCTCATGAGTGTATCCAAGAGGAAGAAGCAAGCAAACAACAAAAAAAAAATTAGAAAGTTAAATACCAAACATTGAAAGTAATGGAAAAAACAAGTTTAACTGCAGTTCATATAAAAACAGAGAAATGCAAAGCAAAAGTTATTTTGAAAAGATACACAAACAGATTTAGAAAGCAGAACATTTGAGCATTCAAAGCCTTTGCATTTCTATTAGACTGGTCCTAATATGATTCTTAGTATTTGAAGGCTTGAATTTGGAAAAATAATATGCAAATACCACAGATCCAAGCACACAAATAATCACTTGTTCTGACTAATACAACTTCTCAAGTTTCCAAACAGAGGTGGTCATAGCCAGGACTAAAACAGCTTTTGCTGCAGGGTGCAAAGACTGTCCCAGTCTCTATTAGAATTAGCAGGCACAGCCACGCACCCTTGGTGATGAAAACATATCAGCACAACATAGGTAACACTTTTCAGAGTATGTAGAACGTACACTGTGCTCAGTTATCACAGACTTCAGGGAAAAAAAAATATCCAACACCTAAATAAAATGTCCTTGCAGACTGAAGTATGGATGCATTTATGGCCAGTACTTCCCTGCTCACCATGACAAACTACAGCAGCTGAAGAGAACAGAAACACTGGCATTTTTGAACCACTCAGAAGAGGACTCAGCTATTCTCTTCTATTCTTTCCCAGATCTCTGTATGAGGAGTTGAAGCTGAGAGGCACTCACCTTCTCTCCCCCACCGTGCTTTTATTTCAGTACCAAATCTATAAACCTGAAAGTGATTCTCATGGCATTCCATAAGAAGTGAATTTGGTTATCAGTGCTTTTTTTTTTTTTTTTTTTTTTCCCTGAATGCAAGATTGCAGGGGCACAAATGTGGATAACTGGAATGCCTTAAGCAAGGTCTCCTCAGAGACTAATGGCAGAGCTGAAATAAGACTGTAAGGAAATACCTGCTAATTAACTGAAAGGCTGCCAAAACATTTTGCGCAGTGTGTTGTTTCCAATTGTCATCTCTGCTAGAGGAGGGGATCCTAAAAGCAGCTTATGTTATTCAACAGTGCTCAACACAGTTGCCTAATTGCCATGTCATAAAGCTCTATCTAACCACAATTCCACTGCCAAAACACAACATTAATGATAATCATTCCTACATTTGACAGTCTAATTAATACAAATTTCAAAGATGTTGCAAGTCAGCAGAGGATCCATTGCATTCTTTAGGAGTTACAGAAAAGCTTTACTGTACTTGTTTACTGTACTTTTTCTTTACAGGCATAATTTCTACGAGCGCAGAATCTGTGAGAGGAGGAGAAAGCAAAATGGAAAGCAAAAATGCATTTAAAAAAATCACAGTGTCTCAGATAATAAAATTAAAATGCATTTTCATATCTGTTTAGAGCAAGTGTGAACTGCAAGTGTGAGAGCATTTCCTCTGCAAATCTAAAACCTCACCTTCCCCAGGAAGTGACCCAGGGGACCAGATTACAGTGTTATACCATGGATGTAGATCAAACGTTTTCACAACCAGTGAACAAATTTTGACGCATTCAAGGCTTTCCTCATGCACAGAAAAAGGCTTTGGAGCTGTGTTTGAAATGAAGTTATTTAGGAACAAGGTCTTTTCTCTAAAAAGGGGCTAAATTGCTGACAAAATCAAAATGTATTTGTATAGGTTTCCAGAATTAGGACATCTACCCTTAATATTGTTACAAAACTGGGTTTGGGAAAAAAAGTATTGATTCTTTGAATATTAAAAAAAGAGATGGTTTTATTTAGCACAGAAAGTTGCATACAAAGTGGGAGGTCTTGAAATGCCTTTGGCGAGAAAACTAATGAAGCTGCTTATGTTTTCTGAGCTTTAGCAGACCTGATTTCATCTCTTAACTAATATTACTCAAGGTCTTGAATGACTTTAATCCACTAATTTTACTGAGCTGTACTGAATAGCTTCACCATGTCCTGCTAATTTGCAATAGATCACTTTACCAGAGGGTGAACGTGCCACAGCCCAGCCAAGTGCTGTTGGTCATGGTGCCTGCACAGCTAGAAACCACTGCCCTGCACTTCTGCAGCACTCCACACACACTGAAATCAGTTGTAAATAAATAATTACATAGATAAGGACATCTCCCACAAGACAAGGTGTTACAGATCCTGATAGCAGTCTATTCTTTGTGTAGATGTAGTCCAGAGTACCGTGGAGATAAGTTAAAAGCTGCACATGGACAGTACTAGCAAAGGAAAGTAGGATTGTGAATGACACAGCAACAACACAATCTTCACCAAAAAAAAAAAAGCACATATCCTCTCAGAATTCCACCTTCAGTTGCATTTTAACAATGACAACTGAAAAACAAAAACAAACAAACAAAAAAAAAACAACCACAAGCAGTAAGTTTGCCCACTGAGAAGTGAGTATCAAAGCCTTGGAAAATCCTACAAATAGCGGCAAGATCTATTGGTGCAAAACGCTAAGTCTGTGGCTGAGATGAATCCAGTTCAAGGGTGATTAGAAGCAGGAAGTAATAAAGAAGGAGAGTCAGCTTAGACTCAGTAGAAAGTCTTTAGCACTCTATTACTATAACTATAAACAGCAGGAAAAGTTTTACATTTTATTGAAATCAGGCTAACGATACATGTATCCCCATATAGGTTGTTTGTTTGGGTTTTTGTTTTTTTTTTATGAAATACCCTACCATGTTGATCAGCTTAAAGAAATAACTAACAAGTTTTAATACTGAAGTTGCTATTAACAGCAGAAATTATTGGGCTTGCTATTGTTCTGCCAATATAAGGTTAATGAGTCTTCATTATCTTACTGATTACAAGCAGAATTTATAGGAAACAAAGGTTAGAAAATAGTTAACAAACAGTGAATCTATTGTAGAGTTCTAACTTCCCTTCACAAAAGGGGGAGATCCTAAAAATATTTCAACCCTAATCCTAATTTCACTTGCCATTATGGGCATAACTGGATCAAGAAGAAAGAAATGTTCTCACTCTGAATCTAAACATGAAAATTACATTAAAAGGCAAGACTTGTGAAAATATGCTAATGCCACATACAGTTGAGCCATAACTTAAGCACATTTACAGGCAGAGGATCCTATTGATCCCATACATAAAATTTTATAATGCTTTAGGAATTAAGAATAAATATAGCTAGGTGATTTGTGGGCTACCAAATAAGATGCAGATGCCTGAAAAGCTGCTGAGTACTTTGTGAATCTTGCCCTAAAAGTATCATTACAAAGCACCCTTAACTCCCCTAGCCTCCAGCCAAGATAATGAAGACATAAATCCAGCTCCCAGCAAAGGAATCAACAAGCTTCTTTATTATCAATGAAATTGTTAGTAGCAAGCATATGAACATATTTTTAAACTATTTCCTTATTTTAAGTCACGCCCTGTAAATTAGTTAGATTGATGTTAATTGTTCAATCCTACAATCCAGTTTGCCTTGACTAACAAAATAAAGCTGGAGCTAAAAAAAATCTTCAGTCTCAGCCTTGCAGTAAATGTGGATTTGTTTCCTATTACAGTGTGTGGGTTTGTTGATGGAAGCACCACCAGAAGTCTCAACTTAACTCAGTACTTCACTCACAGGCAACTGTAGTTGAGTAGAGTAGATTCACAAGTGGGCTACAGACATCAGCTTGCCCAACATTTCCCATTGATATGATTCATTTTAAGTTACACCTGCAACAACTGATTCTTCTTTTTTTTTGCCTGAGATCATGTATATGTACGGCTGAATGTTCACTGTGATTCACAACAGAGAAACACATTGTTTTCCTCATGGAGTCTTGGTTTAGATTATAAATCTGAGAGTTTGTAATGAGATACGGTATTGGAAACATGTTTGTTATCCCTGTAACAAGCTCCCTCAAACTGACCACAAAATAAGATAATAAAAGTTCACTTCACTAGCTTCATTAGCTAACCTGGAAGAACTTCCCACTCACTGTTCAGGCACCTTTGATGCCCCAATGAAGTTCTAGCTTCTTCCTAGTGAGTCTCATATAAAAGCTGTAAAATTTATCTTCAATAAAACATATACAAAATTTAGCTTAGACAGCTCAAGCGAATATGGAAGAACTCGACATGACCATACAAATCACCCTAGAAGCTTGCAGTGAAAGCTGTAAATTGGTTGTGATTTAGGTCATCTCAACTCTACCCTCTGCTTACAAGTTACTCCCCTGTCTCCAGAGCTCTGCTTTTTCTTTTTACACAATGCTTGCCTCTGTTTCCTTATAATTTCCTTCTGTGGTAGGCATCTTAAGAGCTGTGCAAGAAATAAAGAGATAAGAATACTCAACAGGTTCACAAAATTAGGGCTGACATTGAAACACATGGAATAAAGGATTCAAATAAGAAAGTTAAAAAATTAAGTTTCTTAAGGTGAAGACACAATGTAAAAATTAATCATATTCTAAATGGGGTTAACTGTAACCTATTAGGTAATACATAGAATCCAACTACCGTACATGTCAGAATTCCTCTAAGCAAGAGAAAATTTACAGTCCTACATATTTTCCTTTTGGTAACTCATTATTTCTTTTGACATTCACACAGTTTTATTTCCCTTTGCACTGAAGAAGAGGCACCTGTGTATCTTCAGTCATTTATAATATTCAAATTCTGCTTTTAAACTTTCCTTTGCCCCAGTTTCTTGTCATCACTGCTTAGCTATCAGCACGGGGAAGCAAGCAAGTAGCTTTCTCTCTCCCTTCAGGCAATACCATCGCTGCACTTTGATTTGCGTCACAGAGACAAAAAAAAGTAGAACAGCTGCAGCCCTTAATTGCAGAAACCACGTATGCAAAGCTGTAGCTCTGTTTCACTGTTGTTCTTTCAGCTAGAAAAATATTAAAGGCCCAGTCCTGCTTGCCCAAAACCATTCTTACTGAGCTATACATGAGAACAGTATATAACTTCAGTGACAGTGAAGCAGAGTAAAAAAAAAAAAAAAAAAAAAAAAAAAAAAAAAACAACCTTTTTACAGCAGATTAAAGGCAATTTTGAGAAACAGAGGTATCTATATGAGTTTCATCACTTGCACATTCCCCAAAAGACAGCATAACTATCATTGCTTCTTCTCCATCTCTCTCCTCTGGAATGGATAATGCACTAATAAAGGAGATTGAAAAGAAGATAGAACCAGGCTCAGTGGCGTCCAGTGCCAGGAAAAGAGGTTCCCTCAGAACACCAGACAGCATTTCTGTGCTGTGCAGGTGACAGAATAATGATGTGGTTTGCCCAGAGGGGCTGTGGAATCTCCTCTGTGGAGATCTTCAAAAGCTGCAAGATGTGGTCTTGGGCACCCTGCTCTAGGTGTCCCTGCTAGAGCAGGGCTTGGAGCAGATGGACACAGAGGTCCCTTCCAGCTTCAGCCACCTTGTGATTCTGAAATATATTAATATCAGAGAAAAAGAGAGTGTGGATAAGGCTGAGTAAAGGCTTTTTCTTTCAGCTGTACAGGATTCTCATTTAGTCAAAGCAGTTTTAAAAAGTATGTTTTCATACAGAAGAACAAATTGAGTAACACAGTAAGAAAGAGAGGACTATCATTTAGAATCAGAAGCAACACTGATTTATTAGGAAAAAAGCCTTCAGTAACTCAAGCCATCAACAAATCACTACCACTAGGCAAATTCAGATGCAAAATACATTCAGACTGTGTACTGAAGGGTGAGATACATCTGCAGAAGCCACGTGCTGGTGATGCAACAGCTAGATAAATCCACTCCCCCATCCAACCTCTACCAGCTGACTTGAGAACAACATAGAGCATGAGAAATTTTTCATTACACTGTGATCATATGCATGTTACAGATGCTTTTGCTTTCATGAGGGAAAAAAAACATATAAAAAGCTTAATATAAGAATATCTTTAAAAAGCACTCTGTTCTAGTTGCATTTAGGTTGCTACAGAAGTGTGAGGTTTGTATTATGAACATGGGTTATTCATCAGATTCCAGAAAAATGTAAAGTATGAAAGATTTTGCCTGATTCAACTTCTTCAAGAAAAGATAAACCCCTTCTAGACAATTCTGCAGCCTTGTTTAAATACATTTCAAGGCAGATGAAATTTGCATTTCACCAAAAATAAATAAATAAAATGAAATCCACAAACAACAACCACATGCATTACCTTTCCAAAAGTCACCTCTGAAGCCTTATTCCATTGGCTTAAAGAACAAACATCCAGTAACACAAAAACAAGTCGCTAAGGTAAGTTGCTGGGATTTTCAAAACTAATTCTTCCACATTATTTATTCTGCACAGGTGGATATGCTGAAGGCTTTCATCTTTAATGTCAGCAAGTCCAGCCCTCCTTTGGAGAGAGTTCAATTCTGCCGTGGCAGCTGTTACTGCATAATGGTCAGGCAGAAATACAACCTTTTCCATTTTGTTTTTAACAAACTTGGGCTTAAAGCACAGAACTGTACATTTTCCTGAGTACTCATTTTTTGTGCCTCATGGTCAAGTTATTTGCTCTGAGCGGTTTCTATGACTTGTGCCCATGAATATGCTTTGTTTCCAAATCTCTCTCCAGAAATTAGGAAGAAAGAGTCAGACAGCAGAAAGGGAAAGGAGAGGGAAAGACAGCGGCAGAAATGTCTGTGTCAGAGCAATTCTCACACATCTGCTGCCAGGTCTAGAATGTACTTTTGGATTCATGGTTGCTAGCTTCTTTTAATTAAGTTTGTCATGGGAAATTTTGACTGACATGGGAGATAACACTGTAATGTTCCAAAAGTCAAGATGTTTGGCGGTTAATTTTCTCCTTTTGGTAAACGTGCATATAGCCTGTCTTTTGTTTCTTACTTGGATGATATTTAAAGTATTTTTAGAGGAGCCACTCTTCCATTTTCTGAAATACCAGCATCCTTACTTTCCATGTCTACTCTCCAAAACTCTGCTCTACTGATCTCTTCAATCAGACATCCTTCCCCACACCTTCAGGACAGATCTCAGTTCAAAACAGCCCATCTTGGCATTTGACTACTAAAGCAATACTTCAACAAGTAGCACCATGTAGACACTGCACTTATTAGTCTTATCTGGCCAGCAGAGAAAACAGCGCGATGCTATTTCTACTCCTCATAGGATTATGGACAAGAGACAGACCAATGGGGCCACATCCAGATGAATGGGACAACTAGCCAGAGGAGATCCATAGCAGGACAAGTTCATTCCGCCGCAGGCAACAAAAGCCTCACACCAAGATGAACCCAACTCTGAAGAGCATTGGCTGAATTCCATTTCTATCTTTCAGATAAGTACCTAATGTACCTTGATTTCATTCGAGTTTAGCAAAAGCATCACATAGGAACAAGGCGTGCATGCTGGAAAGGCACCAAATGGTGACACGTTTGTACTGCTGTCTCGCTAGAACAATACAGCATTTATCAAAAGTTAAACATTTACTCAAAACAAGGCTTCTGAACACTTTCTTTTGCAGTGTTAATTACTGTAATACAACATGAAGTTTCATGCAGAGGAGCACACACAATAGGAGAGGTAAAACAATCCTGCTAACTTGACCCAGTATTTTTCTTTAATCAATTTTTATTTATTTATTTATTTTGTGAGCCTGGGAAAAAGTGGGATAGGATTATTCCATGTTTGTCTTCAAGTAGATAATAAATTACAATAACACTTTTTCCTCTTGGATTTCACCTTTATCTAACACAGGTAAGGAAAAAAATAAAGAACAAAGACAATTGTGCAACAAAGAAAGTAATGGACTTAGGCTCTGTTAACCCCATAGCTGAACCTTGTTCCAGTTGCAGCTTTTGTGTTTAGGCAGCTAAACAGAAGAGCCAGAAAAAACACTTACTAGTGAAAACAATCTATACAGCATTGATCAGTAAATTTTCAAGCAAATTATCCAGCTTCTGGATGACGAGGAATTTATTTGAGGGCAGCATACTGCAAGCTGACCATCAGCAATTTAGGGTCCTGGTCATAAACCCTTTTACTCTCACCTCCTGTTTTAGAAGGGTAGAGGTCAGTTCATAAAAGGTGCACCAAGCAGCTCTGCCATATAAAACCTTACCAGTGTGCAAATGTATAAGACTAGTCTTGCTCTAACACTGTATTGCCAGTTGAGCAGTGCTGATTTTTATGAGTGATACAGCGAGCATTCAAGGAGTTTATTCTTCGCTTTACTTGAGCTAGTTGTTAAGACACAAATGCCCCCAACCTCCAGAGGCAAGGGTGTAGCCTGATACCTTTGGAAAAATAAGGCAGTAACTTGCATGCTCCTTCAAGCCACCGTTACTCCAGTGTTTATGTATAATATAGATGGACTAGTCATCTTAGACTTTCCCAGTGCGGAAAATGACAAGAAAACCTAACCCTGCCCCCAGAAAGTACAATTTGGAAGAAGGATAACTGTAACCCGGATGATCATAGAACTGAAGCGCTTTTTTTCCCCAAAGGTCTTGGCTGTCCTGCCCTACTGCCAGTATTGTGCTTCTCCTGTTCAACTGCCACCTGACCAAGACTAGCATGAATTCACCCATCCACAGACTTTGTGCAACTCTGTCAGCACAGAAGTGCACTTAAAGAGGCGCCGTGGAGGCATTTCCATAATTACCTAACACACAGGTCACAATGTGCTGTACTGACTCCATGTATTGTAAACACTCAATTTCTGCAGGACAGAAGCACAGGCAACATTGTTTTGCTTACCTGTTACAACGTCTCATCAAAACCATCATTACAAGAACAGAATACATGAGCAGAGAACAAAGTGATCTAAATGTCATCTTTCCTCCTCCACCTTGCCCAGCACAACTGGAGGCACAGTGGTAACCCTGCTTCCCATTACATTCAACAGATCTGTGACCGATTTGGTGGGTTCCTGTCACAATCACTCACTTTCAGAAAGGTTTAGAAAAAAAAAAATGACACACACACACACCCCTTTTCTGTACGCCCAGGGATGACACACATTCTGTGCCTGCTATCAAGCCAGTCCTCTCAGTCCATCGCCTCTCAGCCTGCTCCCAGCCCTGGGGTTTCGTTTACACAGTGCTCGTGTTTCTGCCATCTGCCCACCATATTGGTGGTAAAGTTTGAAAAAGCACAGAACAAAGCAGAGCTTGTCTCTCTCCAACAGCCAATATGAAGCCTGTACTGGCACCCAGCAGGCAGTCTCTACATCAACAACTAGTCAGCAGTCTGTGAGGGCTAAAAACAGCAAAAGATCTTCTAGTTTGTAAGAAGGAATTTAAACAGAGTTAAGGCTATAGCAAGAGCTGGAAAAGAGCCTAAAAAAAAAAAAAAAAAAAAAAAGAAAAAATACCTCAGTGAATACATCTGTAATAGAAGACAGAACAAAAATCAAAATGACATACAGGAACCAAAGATTTATTCTTCCCACTTCTGTGAAGCTCCTTGATTCATACCACTCTAGATGTGTATCCACATTCCATTTACTGACTGGGTGTGCTGGCACCACCTCTTGAAAAAGCAATAAATTTACCAATGCTCCTGTTTCTGAGCTAGTTTCTACATGTATTGCCATAGACAACCCCAAAGTTCAGAGAGCAGCTCCAAGTTCACGACCATGCTTCTGCAGTTTCTGCAATAGCGGGGACACTCAGTGTGCCCTTGAGTGACACTGTCCAGGGGTTCAGGTTTGCAGTATTTTAATAAATATGCTGTCTGATTGACTGTTCCTCCTTGACTGGTGTAATTGCATCACAGACCTGCTAACTGCATCACAGTTCAGTCACAGTCCTGCTACTGGGAATAAACCATAATTTAAAAAGCAAATATGTTTACGTGAAATGAGTTAACACAGGCAAAAAACTACATAAGATGCAGGAACAGAACTTCAATGTGTTCAATATCTTTTCCAGAAATAGAAATTCTTTGCTAGGAGCTAGGAGGGTAGGCCCACAGCTTACCTCCAATGACTTCAGGCAAGAAACTAGGACTGAAGACACTGGTGTCAGTCAGTAAATTTACTTGCTTCGTGCTAAAAGTAGACACTGCCATGATAATAGGTGATATCTGACACTATTGTAAAAAGAATTTTTGATCAGACTAGAAGGAAATTTCCAAAACTAGACCTTACATCAGTGAAAAACAAAAATACCACAGGGTGCTCAGTCACTCCCTCAGCTTGCAGTTTACCTTTTTCTAGTGAGAATGGCTGTAAAACATTAAACAACAACATAAGTTCTACACAAAACTAAACATTTCTGAATAGGTGCTAACAATCTGGAGCCCTAGTTAGATGTTTAATAAATAACTGCTGGAATAAAAATCAAAATAAAAATGACCCAAGCCAACCAGAATACATACACCGATCTTGACATCTCCAAGGGAGTCTCAGTCTACTACATTACGCAGCTCCTTTACCAGTTATCAAGGGTGGAGAACAGAGGTCTGACTGAGGACTGGAAAGAGTTAATTGTTTCCAAAAAAGCAAATAAGAAGTATTAAAAGAAGCAATAAATTGGAGAAGTGAAACAAATCTTGTAATTTTCAGATTAAAATAAGTTAACATGGTCTGAAAATTAAAAACATCCCAGATTAAAACTCAGTCAGCCACACCATTAGTACATTCCTCCCAGACCAAGTGGTCTGAGGAATTTATACATTTGGCATCGTATAAAATGCACTATTCCTGGCAGGACTTCGAAACACGGGAAGTGAGAGGGCCAGCAAGACAGGCAGAGCAACAGGGCTAGCCTCAGGAGTGGGGGAAGGAGCTGTATGGCTGCCGGACCAGGTTTTAATCACAGGCTGCCTGCTGTCTCCCACCACTAAACCCAGTCTCAAGCACGTTCTACTTAAGCCCAATGTTCACCTCCCCAAGTCAGCCCCTTAGTGGACCTGTCATTCTTCTCTCCTCCATAAAAGTAACTGAAAGCTTATTAGCCATTTAACAAGTGCATAAAGGACCCCATGACACTACAATCAGGAGTGTGGGTGGTAATGAACTACCCTCATCATGCAGCACTCTACTACATGCACTGGCTGCAGTTTCCACATCTGCTGCTGAGCTAACTAGGTTGACAACCAGTTACAGTGTCTGAGCATTGCTGTGGCCCAAGTATTTTATTTCCCAAACCCAGTGCATCAAAGAGGGTTAACACAGTGTGCTTATCAGCCTGCACTCTGATTCACTTGCAGTTCCTGTACATGTTGCAAACTGCGGGAAGCTGACAGCAAGTTTAGTCATGTCATATTTTCAAATAGCAACATATAGTCTCTTTTTATTTACTTAATTTAAATATATAAAAGCAGTGAATAGGCAGAGATACCCATTTAAAGAGATATCCCTTTAAAGGGTTTTAACATGGAGAAATTCTGAACTAGAAAACACTAAATCTTTTCCTTTTTCCATGTTAAACCAATACTTCTGAAAAAACAATGAAAGCAATACAGCATTATTTTCCCACAAAAAAAATAAGTCTCAATGTATAAGGTTACCTTCCACAGACTAAGCAGTTGGTCTGCTACAGGAGGACGGAAAGACCTGGGAGGTATCTGTCACACACACCAGCAAAAAACGAAACTGCAAGGAACACACAGAAGAACAAACTGCCCAGCTAGCAAATTACAGGGTTTTTCATCCCAGAGCAACAGCATCAACATAGGAACAACAAAGCACTTCTTGGTAGGGTTGGATTTTTTGATGTTCTAAACATTCATTGCAAATACAGAGCTCCTCCCAGATTTCAGGAAGATCTCTGAAAAGCAGGCAACTCTCATCCAGTACACAAAACAGGTCCTTTACTGAATTCCTGACTGAAAGGAAACGAAGGACCATGGAGTTAGTTGGCATCTGCTCTGACAAGCTACATGGCTATCAGCCATACCAACTGCATCATACAGCTCCAGTAACCGAGTTTGTTGACACAGACCAATCTTGCACCAGTCCAGGTGCAGAATCTGACTGAAAACAATAATTCACCCCAGCAAAAGAGGGAGAAATGCTACACTGTGCTTGAAAACAGGTTTGTTCTGCGTCTTGGCAATTAAATCTTCTGCAGTTAAACAGGATTTTTTTTTTTTCTCTTTTTTTTTCCTATGGTAACAAGCCTAACAACTATTTGTTATTGAAAGGTGTGCTATGTATAAGGTGCTTACACCTATTTCAAAGCATGCTCGGGAGAGTTGAGCTGTTTCAGGGTAGCCTGAACACTGATCAGAACGTTTGAAACCAGGAATTTAGGCTGCAAGGTGGCTTGTGTCCATCCTGGGAACTGGGAGAAAGGGGGAGAGCCGTGGGTTGTGAGATGAACAGAAATACAGCTGCAGTGTGCCTGTAGGTCAGCTCCTCACAAGGCATTTTGGAACCAGTTCTCCAGCTGCTCCTGACATACACCAAAAGTTAAAGACGACGACACAAACAAAATACTTGCCTCAGAAAGCAAACGAGGGAACCAGCACCGCTGAAGCAAGCAGCAGTTCTGTTTCTGCATCACACCCACACAGTAGCTTCTTGAAACCCTTTGGCATATCTGCCATCACATCCCAGCCCTCTCCTCAAATCCCCAGAAGATCTCAAGATGAAGCTTTGTTTGCAGAAGACAGAATGGCTGTAGATAACAAGGATCCTACATGCTCAGAGGCTTGGGGATCCTTGCACTTTTCTATTACAACAAACAAGGAAGGGCAAACACAACATTATAAACCAGAGGCACAATGTCGAGGCAAAAGCACAGACTTGAAGGATAAAGAAGGGAATGCTAACATCCACAGAAAGAAATTCCCCAAACTTCACACATCCTCATGTTGCCCACTTCCTTTGCACTCCCTTAATTCATTTTTTTTTGTCCGTCTGAATAAACATGTGTAATGGGAACTCAGCTCATGGCCTTGCTCCCATTACTGTATCTTGCATTTAATTTTGATGTGTAATCTCACAGAAGCCCAGACATTTAACCCATTTGGGTGGGGTGACTTTTTAATAAAAGCTTTGTGTTTTTTTTCCTAAAGCTCCAGCTGCTGGAATCATGAGACTCAATGAAAATCCAAGGGTCTCAGTTGCAGGATTTTTGCTTTGTTTATTTTAAGATATCTCAAGTTCTCATGCTTGTGGGGAAAAAAAAAAATACATTTTTTAAAGCTTGAAAACATGGTTTGCAAGTCCCTTAAACTCTCAGGAACCAGAAGAGGAGATAAAAACTTTCCATTTAAAAATGTATTTTATGCTAGTGTCCTAGCTGTTAGCTCCTGTCTGGGGGGATGGGGTGTTTGTTTTTTCAAGGTTTTATCACCAATGGAATTTTTTTTTTTTGCAGAATCAACTTATTCCTAATGAAAGCAATGGATGACGGGCCATTCCTTCTGTAGCTTTACTGAAGATGATTATCCATTTAGTGTGTCCAAAGTAATTTCTCTTCTGTCCATAAAAGGAGATGCAAAGCTATTTCAGGAGTTAATTGAGACGACAGTACAGGAGGTGAGGCGGACAGACATATGGATCTATCACAAGATTTTTTAAATAAAATATTAGAAGGGTAACAAAATGTCTGTGCAGCCTCAAAACAAAGGAATTGGGCCAAAGCTGATCTGTAGCTATCATCCAGTTAATGCCAATGATAAGCAAATGCCTGAATTAAGCTACTTCACTCTTTACAGGCATCACAACTGGAATTCACTGGAATGCCTTACCTGCAATACCAACACCATTAACTTAAAGAAAAAGAAAGTATTGCTTTAAAAGTTGCTTCATTACTTTTTAATGGGAATTTCAAGTTATTTCCTGACCATGTTTTAAAGTTCCATTGCCTGATTCATGGCTGTTTTTGGGTTTGTTTGTTTTTTTTTTCCTTTGAATGTGCACTTCAGAACTGCAGTAGCAGCTTAATTATGCAACATTCTTTACTCCATAGCACAAGATGACATCACATGCAACATACAGTATGCTAGCAATACAGCTAGTTGTAGCCTCTGCACTGGAAGAGTAAAACAGATTTCATTTTCTTCCTTGTTGTTATGAGAGAATTAACATATACTTTGCCCAGCTCTAGCATGTTTGCATTTTCATTGAGAAAATGAAGTCTACATATTTTCTAAACAATTTCCATCTTCAGGAGTCTCAAGTTCAAGAATTTAAGTTCAGTATGCATAACAAGACGACTGGTAATAGAGATGATAGAGAGAGAGAGAAAAAGAGAATGAGAGCGCAAGGAAGAGAGCACGTGTTTGTGTGTGCAATATTGGATTAAGCTATGCATAAGCACAGCTTGGACAAATTAATTTATCAATTAAACTCCCATTACTGAAACATAGATTATATACAGTTAATTAAAAAATACCTTTTAATGATGCTTGCTGAGTAAAGTACACTGTAGCTACATAATGGCAATGGAAACATTTACCAAAATTCAGATAAATCACTGTGGCAGTTAAATAGGTTAAATATTATAAAAGAGAATGGACTGGTTCACTGCAATCTCATCATTATGTTGCAACCTCAGGAAGTCTAACTGGCTGAAATGGACTGACCCAGTTGCTACAGCTGCTTCAAAGCAGATCTAGTCATTCACGTGTGCTTACAGTATTCCTGCCCCTTCTCTGGGGCATCATCAGCTTTCCAGCTGACCACAGCTGGAACGGTGATCCAGAATGGACTGAGCATCCACTTCAGGGCAGTGACTTTTCCGACCAACAAAGGAAGGAAGGAACTGTTTCATCTGGCAGTCTCTTGTATCAGAACATTTACCAAACAGCTTTTACATAGACCTTGTTCTAGTGATGCATTTTATTGCATCCAAGCCCCTCCTGCTGCCCCAGTAGGTACTTCAGCTTCAAAGGAATCATGAAGGCCCTGAATGCCAGGTTGCATAGAGAAGACTTAATTATCCATCAAAGGAGTTTCAGAAAGAAAAAACAAACACGCCACCATTACTATGGGGGACTGGGAAAAAATAGGAAACAAATCAATAATGAATAAATGACGTCAAAGTAAACAAAGTCTTTGTTGTGTTGAGCACAGCTGTTCTAAAGCATTTATGAAGTCTCTGGTTACACTGAGAGAGCTGTTTCCCAAGGAAAGAAAGGCACTGTATTGTACAAAAGGGATATACATTGACTTACTAACGGGGAAAAAGAAGATCAGCAATCCACAGCAATTCTAAGAAAATAACCAACCTGATGCTGTCACTGGGTTTACTCCAGGATGATTACACAGGAGGCAGGATTCTTGCAATGTCAACATTCAACTTACCGCGTCAGACATCCACTTATGTGCAACAAATTTACCTCTTGGAAGCAGTTATGTGGATTAGAGAACAAACTATTATATAAATGGTAAACACAGAATAAATCATTGCCCTTGCTCAATTTTAGAAGAGAGAACAGGTTGTCCTACTGGACTTCTCATCACTTTTCAGTACACACACTGACCTCATGTATGTGTGTAATCTGTTGACCTACCCATTCCTGCACAGAGATATGAAGACAAGTAAAAGATATTCAACAGAGCAAAAACATAGAGAACTGAAGAGGTACAGCATACTGATGAACCATAGGGTTGTTCAGTTTATACTACAGTAAATCAGAGAGTAGAATTTTCCACTGAACTCAGAACAATTCATAGGCAGCGAAGCTCTCTCCTTTCTCAAGGCAACAATAAACAAGAAAATAGCAGCAAATTAAGTGGGAAATTATCTTTTCTGGCAAGCATGGAAGCATATTGGAACACACTTTCCATCTCTGAAGATGGATGTACGTACACATGTAGCTACAAGCACAGCCTTTACTATCTTAAGACTTGATCTTCTCAATCTGATGCAGTGTTAGTTCTGTTACAGTTAGTTCAAATAGCCCTAACAGCAGAGGTGGACCTTTGAGCCAGGGTTCATCAGCTCAGTCATAGAGAAGTTATATTCCTTCTGATATGGAAAACAGCTTAGATGGTTGCTTATAGAATTTATATATGT